>CM056819.1:13961430-14131430 GCA_029852735.1 Persea americana | reverse complement strand
TAAGTCTCAGATATGCATCACTGAAGCATAAGAGGGATACTCTGTCTCTCGATGTTCTCAAACAACATCAAGAAATATCTTTTTTTTTAAATCAATTACACATAACACACCCTATTTCTTCTAATAACCTTGAAGATACAGTTGGATTATTGATGAGAAATATTATAATGCTTAATGCTTAATCTGCTCCAACTGCTTTCGGTCTCATGCACCACAAGCCGAGCGACAGGGCAGGCACTTCACCTTTTTAGGCATCCATTAGAGATGTGATACAGTGTTCATTTCTATTAGCTTAAAGTGGTTGAGATTTTACTTTGGTTTTTCCTTTATGCCTCACATATTTACACATTTTCTTTTTAGAATTTTTATATGTTGCTTGTTAAAAAATAAATAAACAACCTCTATGCAACATAATAACTAATGCATTCATGTTCCAATTTTATTTTTTTTTCTTTTTGGCTTTTATTGACTCATCTAGTAGAAAGCAGGGCATTCATTTGGCTGCATGTACCAGTTGGGTTATGGAAAAAAATGTGGCATATACTTCTAACACAAAACAAAATTGTGGATCATATACATAGGAAATTCTTAAGAGCATTCAGTTGCCAAGGAACAGAATCTTCGAAAATGAGTCAAAGCTTGTAGAGAAAATCAGAGCTCACATTCCATCGGTAATTTTCTAGTGCCAGTGTTTAGTCGCCAGAGTCCAGATATACACAACAGAGCTATTTCTGGCTGAAATTTCTTGAGTTTATTTTTTAATTTCTTATTATGTGCTTATTCATACAGACATGATTTTGTCCTGTTTGCTTCGGCCGTTAGCCAAAGGTAAATAAACAACATGTCTTGACATATATATCCAGCGCTTCACTTTTTATGAGTAAAATCCACGTCTCAGCAGTATTTAGGCCATATCCATGCCTTATCTAGGGATGAATGTTTTCTGTCTACATTTCCTTTGAGGTAAGATCTGACATTTTGCGTCCATTTACAAGTTCTTTTCATAAATTATGGCATCTTCTTAAAATATAACATATAGATAAAATAAGCATGCAAGCATATATGCCAGTGTTGGGAACAAGTTTATCCAGGAGTCTACTTGATTAGTGAGGATATGTACTCATCCAAACTAGAGTTTTACAGAAAAGGATACCTCTCTTTTTGCATGGATGAAAGTTGCCCCAACATAGATCCGCAAAATTGATCTACTAAATCATAACAGGAAGACAAGTTCATCTCAACAATAAGTCCTTCAGCCTGTTGCATAATATGCACAGGAGATTAAATTTACAACACATATGGGGATAAAGAATTGAAAACATCTGCACAACAAAGATATGCACGATTTAACCATAGGCTCAATCCATTGAAATTACAAACATCCAAGTGATAAAGCCAACCAACTTCACATCATATGCAATACCATACACTAAATGAAGTTAATAAACACAAAAACAAATTACTGTTTTCGACTAGTTATCAACCAATGCCTCTATAGTATTATCTACCTGTTTTTCCCTTTTGGAAAGTAGGGAAAAAAAAAAAAGACCACCTGAATCATTAACCATATGAAAAACAAGTCAAAGAACCACATCCACAGAAAAAAAGACCACCTGAATCATTAACCATATGAAGTTACCCAAGAACGTAATAAATTACCCCCACCAATTACCTGACTTTCTGAAGATCCGGAAGCTGAGGTTCCCTGTTCATCATGTATGCCTAAGAATTCCAGAGCCTTGCTCCCTGAATCCACTGCTGTAACTATAAAAACGCAAAACCCAGAAAGAAAAACAGAAAATTCAATACCCCAGATGAAGAAAACCAAAAAAAAAATTACAAAGTT
Organism: Persea americana; assembly: GCA_029852735.1. NCBI lineage: Eukaryota > Viridiplantae > Streptophyta > Magnoliopsida > Laurales > Lauraceae > Persea > Persea americana. The sequence continues at coordinate 14,129,584 of CM056819.1, read as the reverse complement.
GAGATTTTTTATTTTTTTTTTTCTCATCATCAGTGAATAACAATATACCTTGATAAGATGAGGTTTTGAGAAGCCTTTCAATCAGTTTCCTGTCAATAAGGCTGCCATCAACACTAGAACATGGAATTGGGTTTCAGCAGGTCTAGCCATTGCTGATTGCTAGAAGAAGATGAGATGAAAAAACAAGGAGGAATTGGGTTTCAGCAGGTATCTCCTGGTGCCACGCTCTGAATTGGGGAAGAAAAGAAAATACCCATTTCAATTCATGTGATGAAATTGAGAAATCAAGGGTTTTTTTTTTTTTTTTTTTTTTTTGCTAATTGGTAAGATTGTATTGAGAGAAAAAAGGGCAGAAGCTCCTAGAACAGAGAGAAAAAAGAAAGCATCAAAAGCTGGCTAGCGAAGAACAGGGCTCCCCTTAGACAAAGAGCAAATACCAGCTCAAAACAATCAGAAGGGGATCTAGCCAAAAAGAAGAGCAAAACCCACTAATACTAAAGAGAGCACCCAAAACAACACCAAGGAGAGCTCTTCAAAACAAGCCAGCCCAAACTACTTGAGCAGAACAAAGCTTCTTTTTAAAGAAAGCACATCACAACTCTGCACCTTCACAGGCCCCAAGAGGACAAGAAAAGAGATTGAACCCTTCCCTGCCACCCTGCCAAGAAAGCCCCTGCAGAAATTCCCTTCTACCTCTTAAGCACCGGAGTGAGGGAAAATAATAAATGCCAGGAGCTGAACTTCCAGACCTCCCACGCTCAACCAGAAGCTGAATACAGAGCAGCTGCTTCAGAAAAAGGCCCTTCATACCCGGCCTTCCACTTGGCTCCAGGGGCCAACCAGAGGAGAAGCAAACCAGCCAAAAAGAGAAATCAGGGGTCATATGCAATTATTAATCATACAGAGTGTAACCCTTTTGCTAAGAACCCATATGGAAAACTCCTCTTTTTCTTATCTGAGTTGATGAGAGTAGAAGAATAGATGTGTGTGTGTGTGTGTGTCTATAAACTAAAGAGCTATTGCATTAGAGGAAATGGGAGAAAAGGATGCAGGAAGGGTTTTACAGCGTTGAGGTTGCCTGAAAAGAAGTGGAAGAAGGTGCAGAGGCCATAGAGAGAGGAAGGTTCAGTTGGTTTTGTTAGAATGGTGGGATTATGCCGAGGAGATGCAGAGGAAATGGCCAGCGAAAACTGCTATAGAAGAAAAACAAAACAAGATATAAAAATCTACCTGGTTCTGTGCCAATCCAAGCTGAATAACGCCGTCCGGAATGACCGAAGTGCGACTGAAGAAGCCCTAGAGGAGATTTGGGCAGGCGCGAGAGCTAGTGCAACGGATTTTGACAGAAGGAGAAGGAGAAGGGGAAGGAGAAGAAGAGCGATTTTTCTTGATGTAGAGCTGCAGCAAGTAGAAGATGACTGGAGAGATGGGTCTGCGCCGGGTGGGTCTGCAACAGAGATGGGTTTTTTTGGAGATGGTGGAAGAGGGTGAGAGCTGCGTTGGTGGGTCTGCAACAAAGATTGGTTTTTTTGGAGATGGTGGGAGAGGGTGAGAGCTGCGTTGGTGGGTTTTTTGAGATCGGTCTGTTCTTGGCGGGTCTCCAACAGAGATGGGTTTTTTTGGAGATGGTGAGAGAGGGTGAGAGCTGCGTTGGTGGGTTTTTTGAGATGGGTCTGCGCCTGGTGGGTCTGCAAAAGAGATGGGTTTTTTTTTGAGATGGTGGGAAAGGGTGAGAGCTGCGTGATGGAGATGAGGTGAGAGCGAGAGAGGGAGACGAGGGCCAGAGAGGGAGAGAGCGAGATGGGGAGCCGAGGGCCAGAAAGAGAGAGAGCGAGAGAGGGAGACGAGGACCAGAGACGGATGAGCGAGAGAGGAAGACGAGAACGAGGAAGTGAGGGATGATGATATTAGAGCGAGGGAGAATAATCACTTTTAATATAACTTTTAGCGGCAGTCAGTTATGGCTGCCACTAAAAACAATTTTTAGCGTCGGCCAACGCTTTATTGACAGTACAAACTCATTTTACCGTCAACAGTACTGGCCGCCGCTATATATTCAACGGCACAAATAAAAAAATTTCAGACGAACAGATGGTGCCAATGTATCGATAGTTTTACCCACGGTCACAGTGAAGGTCGCCGGTAAAAGTAACCAAGTTCACACCAGCGCCCTCCCCCATAAGTTCGACACTAAAAATGTATTTTCTTATAATGTTGGTTGCTGTTTGGTTATGACCAATAAGGGCTGTGACATCTTCTAATCCATTAAGTGGAAACGTGTTGATTTTGACCAATTAGGGCTGTGTCATCTTCTAATCCATTAAGTGGAAAACAAAAAAGAAAGGTGAAGAGAGGTGGATGCCGGATGGTGGCCTAAAAGGTTTAAGAATTCCAAATAGCTGGATAATGCTTTTCATCATTATTTTTTTCTTGAACCTGAATTGATAATGTGCCTCTTTTCAATTGGTTCATTTATGAACAATGAATTTTGAAATCCCTTCATAGGTATTCTCATCATACTATCAATTTCCCCTCCTCATGCTGGGGATTGACCTATATTTTTATCTCTACTTATTTTTCTTTTACTTTCACAAGAGATAGCGAAATAATAAATTCTCTACGTAATGAGGGTATTTTTGTCTATGACTCTTATCCGAAAAGATAAGAATGGAGTCACGTGTCTATCTCCTTAAGCAAGCCCGAATTCTATGGCTACCAATCTCATAAGTAAGAATATGAATAAAAGGAATGGAAATCCATATTGGGCCCCCTCCTAATGAAAATCATAATCAGCTCAAAATGAATACCCATTTAATGGGACTTTTCCAAAGTTTACTCCAATAAGAGATGGTCCCACCTTAGGTTGAGCATCTCATTAATAATGTAATTAATGCAAAAAATTAAGGAAAAATAACTTTGCACTTGAGAAAATCCAAATCCTATATACAATATTTAAGTTTGTTCAATCTTAGTCTTTTAAAAGTTATTGATCATGGTGGGCCATTTAAATAAATCTGATAAGGACTATGCACTAATGAGAAGGTTTTTTTTTTCTTGATTTAGACTTTTCATAAGTGGGCCCACCGAGTGGTTTCATGAGATTCTTGTGAGACTCTTATGTAGTATTTTTGCTTTTTAGAGTGTAAAGGGCTTTGAGAACAATAGTGGACCACAAAAGAAATGATTGCATTAAGAAATTACCCTCCAATATGATCTGAGCCCATTGTCATATCTTCTTTTCATTTATGATTGACACCCATCTCTTGCCCCCACTGAAAGAAAATCCTGCCTCTACCATTGCTCCTCATCTTTCATATCTTATAAAAGGAGAGAATTATGGAGGGTAATTATGCATTTATAGTTTCTTCCAAAGAAATTAAAGTAGAGAGCTTCTAAATGCACCCCCTTTGCACATCCACCATTTAAAAAAAAAAAAATTATGATTGTACCCTTGTGGTAAATCCCCAAACTACCCCCTCCCCTTCTCCACCTCCTTATCTATCTCATCTCCATTGCTCAGCAGCACCATCATCGTGGCCTCCACCGCTACCCCTTCTCCACTTCCCTCTCCATTTTCATTGCCCCTCTCCCTCGCCGCCGCCACCACCCCCCCCCCCCCGGGCCACCTCTCCCTTTCCCCTTTTTCCCTCTCCCTGTCTCTATCCCCCTCTCTCACTCCCTCTCTGCCTCTCTCTCTCTCACCCCCCCTGGCGATGCTGCTGGAGGGGGCGGTGGTGGGGGTGGGGGTGGGGTTTGAGGTGAGGTTAGTTTAGGTATTTGGGGGGTGTGCAAAGAGAATTTTAAAAATCTCAAATTCAATGGTGGGTGTAGAGAGAGAGGGCGTGCAAAGAAAAATGGAGGGTGCATTTAGAAGCTCTCATCAAAGTATCAAGGATCAATTCATATCCCTTAAAAAGTAGCATTTTGTTTTCTTTCCTCATCTCCTCCAACAATTCAAAAAAAAAAAAAAAAAGTCATCTCCTACAACTCCCAAACCCCAGTTCTTAACTACTCAAACACTAACTCTAATCGGTAGCTTAGTCGACCTAGGACTACGGTTTGCACCCGGAGGTTATAGGTTCGAAATTGCATTACCACACTGGGGCTATAAGGGAGTTTACCCGGCTTCCCTCTGGGCCCGGAGGGATTAGTCCAGCTCAAAGGGTTGGGAACTCTCTAATAGCAAAAAAAATAAATAAATACTCAAACACTCAACTCACTCTCCAATGCTCTTTCTTCTTCCAACAAGTTTAGTCGATCCATATTTTCTTTCACTCTCTGCATATTAATTAGTAACAATGGTTGTCATTGCTCTCCAAAGTACTCATTTTCTCTTCATATTTTTTCCTTTTATGTTGGTTGTCATTGTTGGCACACAAAAGTTCATCTGTCCATACATAACATTCCCCAAGGAAAAATACACATTTTCTATAAAAAAAAATGATGACATTTGGTTGTTACTGGAGCTTGATCGGCTACAACAAAAGAATTCTCCAACGGCTACTATTTGTAAAACGTCACCGGCTACTATAGTCTTCAATACACAGACTGCCCAGCATAATGAAGCAGTCGCTAACCTCCATTCAAAAGCTGGCCGCTGAATGATGTAAGACTGGCCGTTGAACGCTGCACGACTCCACGCATTGGCCGCCGAACTCCTTCTTCCTCGGTTGCACGTCACCAAATATCCACAGTCAGTTTCTTCTTCCAACAGCCGCTGGACCTGCTGCAAATGGCAGTTCCAAAACTACCTCCAATCCTCCATGATCTCCAGCAGTTATGGCCCCATAGAGTCTAAAAAATGAAGACTCAAGAGAACAAGGGGGAAGGTGGGACAATCGCCTTTCTCACAAAATACCATCGTCTCTTGAATCCTGCAAAAAGAAGTTTAAAAACTCTGTTATTTTCGAAACTCTTTCCTCCTTCATCTGTAAGGTAAGAATCAGGCAGTGGTGGGCGTTTGTCCTTAGGCCTGAGTGATAGCCTGTGAAAGTCAGCCTGTTTCTTCTCACCGTGAAGGAAGGACAGAGATTGCCTCTACTGTTTTGAAGCAGGCTTCTCTGATTAATCCTTCTTCCCCGACAATGGTGATGAGCTACAAAAACTGACCAAAGAAGCTAAATTGAGAACTTCTCCAACTTTGCTTCCAGCAAACTCTCAAAGACAACAGATCTCTCTTTTATTCTTTCAGCACAAATTCTCATTATTTTGATCTCCTAAGCCTGACAAGGGGGTTGTAAAAAGAAAAATTGTGAACAACCTGCACTCAGAAGGTGAAACAAAAAAGAACCCATGTAAATAACATCGAAGATGACTCCTTTCAATGTAATCAAGTCATTTTTGTGTCTTTCTGTAATGTTCAAAGGATGAAATGAGAAATAGAAAGCTTTTGTACCAGACCACCTTTTTCTGCACTCTTTTTTTTCCCTCTTTTGGGCGAAACAGAAGATTGGCACCGTCTATGGGGAAATTCTACATTACATATTATCAGTAGAGCTTCGTTGATCAAAATGCTTGGGAAGAGCTTGAAGCGAATTTCTCAGTCGCTAATGTTCTAAAACAAAGAAAAAGAAGAATAGATGAGAGAAAAGGCTGACAGAGACGAAGTGGAGAAGACGCATAGCGCCCAGCGGCCAATGCAAAAAAGGTGCTACGGCCATTAAGCATGGCGCTGAACGGTCCTGCTACGCCCCTCAATGGTTGTTGCAAATCAAAACGGCTAATGTCTTTTAAAAGTCAGTGCGTCCCAAGGCGGCCGCAACGATTGACTAAGTCCCGCGGCTGGTGGATTGCAACTTAAGATGTTATTTCTTCAGCGGCCGTAAGGTGTAAGGCCCGCGAGGTCAGCCTGGAGTGCTTTGCACCCAACGGTCAACCAGTAGCCTCCATTGGCTAGTGCCAACAGCCTTCACCAGCCAGTCCACATGAAAAGTGGCCGCTGGACTTTTTATTCATTTTTCTTTTCTTGGATATTTTGTCATGAAATTCTAAGCCTATCTACTGGTGAAATGTTCATTGAACGGAACCCAAGACTCTCCAAAATAGTGTTAAATGGAGAATTGGAAAATGGTGGCAGAAATAAAAAATGTCACACGATAATATGGCTAATGGACTCTTTTTTTTTTTATGAAATTGTCTTAATTAATAAGTCCATATTGATCAATTTATTTTATACAAAGTCAATTTCATTTGGTCGGTAGCAAACATTTATTACCCAGCTTATGGCCTACGAGACTTGACAAGATCCTAGTTAATCAGTTTATTAGTGTATGTCGGTCAAAAGTCAAATACATCACCATGAATATGGTTGGATCACGAATCACTTTCTCACCCATTTTGGGGACTATGTTTATCGTACAAAAGTGCTGCCCATTTATCGGTAGCATGTGCATAAAAGCATAGAAGTAGAAAATGAAATAGATTGATATATGATTGAGCAAATAAATATGCTCTCCTATCACTCTTTCATTGTTAGTCTTTTTTATTTATGTTGCAGGTCAAATAGTTGGTCTTCCTTCTCCCTCTCACTAAGGAAGAAGATGAGCTACATATTTCGAATTGCAATCGAATCTCCAGATTAGGACACTCTTCCCCCTCATACTCAGAAGACTTAGATAGCTAGTAGGTCCCCCTTACAACGCCACCACCCATGGACAATGATGATCAAGACAGTGATCCAGAGTTAGACCCTGATGAAGAAGAATACCTTTCAGATGAGGTATTGAATCAAAATGACTTCATCATTGATCCTTACTGATATCAAGAGAATGTCCCGGAGATAGAAGTTAAAATTTACAATCCAAGGCTCCCTAAACCTGGTGACTGGCCAGTGGACCCTCCTTCATTTTCCATACCTCCAGAAGTTCATCCAGATCCTCTACTCACCATAAATGATAATGAACCACTTCGTCAGGCATCCGTAAAAGCATTTACAGCACAAGACACCTCTAGCTCGTCAATGTCAGTCTGATTGAAAGATAGTTAAGGTGGCAGTTCAAAGAAGGATGAGTGCATAACTACAAAGCAAGACATCCATAACGAGGTGCCAGTTGTCTCTACTCCTAGTGGCCCTTCCACCCTGGTGATCTCCACAGCAGGAACTAAGGATGATCGGCAAAATACCCCATCTAAGGATGTGCTAGTTATCACAACCAATGATGTCCTTAGAATTTAATAGGGATCATCATACAGAGTTTGAAGAAGCTCCTGACATTGTGCCAATCAGTTCCTTGGACTCATTCATCACATAAACACATGAGGTTATTACCTTAGAAGATGAACCAACAGATTCTGGGAGTGAACCTAAAGTGACATCATGTCACATAGCTGCTGGTATAATAGAAGAAACCGCTACATCCTCCGCATCCGTTGATATGGTTGATATGGAATATGCAGTCGAAGGAATGAGAAATCTCTTCTCCCAGCAAGAAGAAGTCTTGGCTCTTCAAAAAAGCAACGGGAGTGGTCTCAGGTCGGGAATGAGTTATACAGTCAATTATGATAAACCTTCTACATCTATTCCTTCTCCCCTCCTTCTGCTTCTCCTTCACTTATAGTCCCCATAGGGTAAGATGTAAACGTTGACAATGCTGATGTTAATGAAAGGCCGATAGAGCCATTTAAGTATGACCTTATGGAGCACCTTAAACACATACTTGTACGACTACACATCCTTGATCTGTTACAGATGTCAAAAGAAACTCGAGACGGTTTCATTAAGGAATTACAAGCATTGGACCCTAATAACCAAGTGCATGTAGCTCAAGTGCATCAAATAGAGAAGAAGCTTCGGATAGCTAAGTCCAAAAGACCTCAGAAGCAATGCGAAGAGTTCTACTCCATCCAGAATGCTTCTAAGGCTACCATTTCTTTCTCTAAGGAAGACATGTTGTTGGGTAACGTCAATCATACAAGACCTTTATATTTCACCGCATATATCAAAGAAGTACCAATTCCCAGGGTACAGGTGGATCCAGGGTCAGCTCTTAACCTTATCACCTTCACAGCATTACAAGAATTGGGGGTGCCACCAAACAAGCTTACCAGCACCAATACTACAATTCAAGGATATGACGGTGAAGTTCAAAAGCCCATCGGAAAGATTCGGATAAAATTCCAACTTGGGAGTTTGGCTTTTGAAGCTACTTTGCACGTTGTCAAAACTCAAGCTTGCTATAATATCTTGCTCAGAAGAAGATGGCTGCACGACTACACCATTGTACCGTCTACTCTTCATCATTGTTTCAAATTTATTGATAATGATGGAAAAGTGCATCGTGTTTTCGCTAATAAAAAGCCTTTTAAAGGAAAAAAAGTCTACTTCACAGACGCAACCATGTATGAAGAAAGGAAGCCTAGTGTGAAGAAACCTATAGTGGAAACAAGCACAACTGAATCATCTAAAGCCATGGGCCAATAGCAAAAGAAGAAACTAGTGGTCCGATTTGCAAACACACTCGAACCTTTAAAGATCAAGGTGAAACCTGACATGAAGAAAAGTAAACATTTGATCATTTCCGCTAAATCTTCTAAGTTAGTTAATGTGGCCTCCCCAGTGAACCTGTTAGATCAAGAAATCCGTTGGTTTGACCTATTATGAGCTCTCAAAGCAAATGGTCAATCACCCTGAGATCATAGCGGAGTTGGATATCATAAAAGTAAAATGTATAGTCCAACATCTCAAAGAATGTACAGACCAACAATGGGTGAGGCGAAAGGTCATCGAATCTATCCCACTTTGATGGCCTCATCTCACAATCGGGAAAGTCGTTAGGAAACAAAATTCAAGTGACTGGAAAGTGAAGCTCGCAGTCCAACACGACGAGACACTTTAAGGCATTCATTGGATCTTATGTGCATCTTAGAAGCATACCTTTCGGCAGATGAAGAAAAAGATTACCCTGCGACAATTAGCTCTCACACGTCAAGGACCTAGTGGATCTGTTGTCGGTTACATAGATCGATGGTTGGAAATTACCCACAGATGTGAAGATCCTCCTCTCCGAAGTATGTGGATTAGATTATGCCTTCATAGTTTGCATTATGATTTCAGAATGCTCGCCATCGGAGAAGATTTTAGAAATTTCAAAGAGCTAACTATGTTCATGGAGACTATTGAAAACCACGTTCTTTTTCCTCTAAGGAATATGACAAGAAGAACGGGCACAGCGAATGTAGTGTCACTAATTCAAATTTCGAGTCAGATTCAGAGGAAGCTAACAACGTGTTCATAAATCCACCTCCAACAGCAGGATATGAACTTCTTCTTCACTTGTATTCAGATCCATATCCAATATTCAAAGTTGAAGGGTCAAATTTCCTTGTTCCTGCAAAGAAACATTGGAAACATGACGTGATATTCCATCGAGCGGAAGATGCTTCCACTTCATCTCCGCCCGGGAATTTTGTTAATGACGGCAAACCAAACTTCAAACCCTACAGTTGGCAATCTCATAACATGATAAGGAACATGGGTTACAATCTCAAGAAGCCCACCGGATTAGGGATGACTAAAGGAATACTAGTACCTTATACCGGTATGACAAAGAAGTAAACGGATGAATTCAATTGGAATTACCGGATAGAAGAATCTCGGTCAGGCATTGGATACACTCCCTACCAAAGTATACCCCGAGTTACAAAAAACTCCAGGGAAAAAATAGTTGCTTACACCAAAGAATATGATTCCGATGATTCCTTGGAAATAGATATACAAGTTCCAATAGATTGGGCCATCTTCCAACACCCGGAAGGAGCAAGTGATGATGATGATGTAGCATCCCAAGCTACTGATCACTAGCACCCAGAGCTCGATGAAAACCAAAATTCACGCGAGTTGGGTTCTTGGGACCATTTGGTTCTAAATGTACAAACCAATGAACCTTCAAAACCGAATCCTTGGAAAGGGATCAGGCCGTGGTTTAAATCTCCAAATGATACCCTAGAAAGATTTGTAGAGTTAGAAGCTTCCGAAAATAATGTGGAAGAACCTCCTCCTAATCCTCCGACTGAAGACTAAGTACAAGAAATAAACTTAGGAACCCTGGACAATCCTCGTCCTACCTTTGTAAATGCCCATTTTCAAGGAAATGAACTAGAAGATTTCGTGTACTTCTTGCATGAGTTTATGGATTGTTTTAGATGGACTTATTCAGAAATGCCGGGATTAGACGCAAAAATAGCTGTGCATAAATTGAATATCTCGAAAGATGTTAAACCGGTAAAACAAGATCAACGGCGTATTAAGCCGGAGATCATGGAAAAGATCGAAAAAGAAGTGCAAAAGCTTCGGGATGTCCAATTTATCCGGGAAGAACAACACCATGACTGGTCAGCCAATATTGTCCCTGTTACAAAAAAGAATGGACAAATCAGGGTTTGTATATGACTTTTGAGATCTGAATAAGGCATGTCCGAAAGATGATTTTCCGCTACCTATTCCTGAAATCATGATTGACAACACATTAAGATATGAAAGAATGTCAATTATGGACGGATTCTCTGGATGTAATCAAATTAAGATGTCCTCAGAAGATGAAAAGCATACCTCATTTAAGACCCCATTTAGGATATTCTGTTATACAGTCATGCCTTTTGGCCTTAAGAATGCATGAGCCACATATCAAAGAGCCATAATGGAAATTGATGGACCCAGCTTTTTTCCTCTACCTCCGCCGCGGGGTTGCCAGGGGCCGGCGGAGGGAGAAAAGAAAGCATCAACATTTTTTTGTACTGGTATGCCAGATTTTCTATTCTACTTGGAATTTGAAGTGGTGATCCGGAGATTCACCTTCACAAGTAGAAAATGAAATCAACTTTTTTCTAACTTTCCATTGCACATATATTCAAGACAAGAGACAACATTTTTTTTTTTCGTGTTGTGAGAGGCAATTTTTCTTTATTTGCCGTGAAAGACGATTTTGTGCCGTAAATGGCGATTTTGCCTTGAAAGGAAATTTTACAAATCTCATCAATAATGAAAGGCAAGAATTGTGATTTTTTTGTCTCTTAAAAAAAATACAAAATACAATAGAAAAGAGAGAAAAGGAATTCTGACTTCTTAAGAGATTGTGATGACTCGTTTATATTGACGATCGTAAGTCATGTATGGACTTCGCCATCGTCCTTCATATGAGAACATATGATGCTTCGATTCTTTTGGCTTGGCTTGGACCTCAGATTTTTAGAGGATAAAGACCAAGAGGAAGTCTTATATCCAATAAAAAATCGAGTAGACGAGGTGAAAAGTTGTGTCTAGGCCATGTTGGATAGAAGGAGAGGAGGCCTTAGGGGGTGGTCCCCAAGGGACTTTGATCACCTTGAAATGTTTTTTGCAGCAGAGTTTCTTCAAAGTAGCAGAGCTTCTTTGTGTAGAGATTTCTCCGGGAATTTTAGAGATTTTTCTTGGATTTTTCTGGACCCTTTCCTCTTGGGATGACCCCCCTTTTATAGGTTTATGGTAGTCATTAAGTGGGTTTTTGAGCATTGATGGCATTGATGTTCCATGATGGGAGGGGTTACAAGTTTTTATTTCTTTATTTTGTAACTCCTTTTTCCTTGAATATGATTAGCCGATGGAGAATGATGGGCATTTAATCGCCTTTAATCTCCATGATGAGAGGAGTTTCATGATTTATTGCCATGATTACTTGAACTTGTAACTCCTCTTTCCTTGAATCTGATTGAGCCGTCCAAAATAATGAGTTACAAGCGCTCGAAGAGTCGCGGGCCGTACCGCTTCTTTTGGAATTCTTCTTGCGATGATTGCCGATGGATCCACATGTTGTTTGATGTCGGATGGCGATGCAACTTCAGACATTGATTAATACTAGTGGGCCATAACATCTGTCCTATCGATTTCTCGATTAGTCGGGCAGAAAGTGTACTTTCTTGGTTGGCTGGTTGGCGATTTTGAAGCGTACGATGATGATCACATGCTCTTGATGGTAGATCCGAGATTCTGGTGAAGATCAGCTGATTTCGAGCACTAAAAATCAGATTTTCAGAAAACCACAGGGGCCAGAATTCTCGAAACGTAAAAAGGGTTGGAAAAACGGCCCTTTTGGAGGAAATTTGGCTACCCAGATTTCCAGGGTCGCCGGTGACCATGCACCCAGGGTCGCCGGTGGGGATTTTTTCCCCTTTTGGTCACCGTTTTTTTGGCTCTTTCGATTCTTTTGCTCCTATATTTTTCTTGACATTTCTCCTCATTTATTGGATTGATTCTCCTGAAGAAAACCTAATGAGAAGCCGTGGAAACCAGAGCACAAAGTTTCTTATTTTCTGGAAAAGCTGAAGACTTTGTTGCCGATTTTCCGTGAAAAGCCAAAACTAGGTCAAACGATGTCGGAATGACCTGAAATTTGAGGTGAAGCCTCCAGAGCAGTAGATAGGACCAACCATGAGCTTTTGTTTGAGTTTTGAAGTTGTTTGGCTGCTAGGCTTGATTTCGCTGCGAGGAAGGTGTCGAGCTTTGATATATGGTCAACCAATGTCCGATTGACATGGAATTTAACAAGGAGCCTATTGGAGTCATTTTAAGACGATTCATTAGTTCCAATTTGGATGCCATGGTCCCGGGAAGCTCCGCAGCCGGGAGGCTTGATTTTATTTCCGAGCGTCAAAGCTGGGTCTAATGTCATCGGAATGACTTGAAATTTGACGTGTAGTCCTTTGGAAGTATGTAGAAGCCACCTATGTGCTCTGTTTGATGAGTGATGGCCTCGGTGGTTCTCGCCGCCAAGAGGTCTGACTTTGTTGCTCGAGAGTTAATGGAGGGTCAAACGGTGTCGGTTTGAGTTGAAATTTGACATGGAGCCTTTTGGAGGTATTCTGAGACCATCCGTAGGCTTTGATCGAAGATTTGATGTCTTCAACACTGCCGCCGCCGAGAGCTCCTGCTCAGCTGCTGGAGAAGTGAAGTTAGGACAAATGATGTTGAAATGGTTTGAAACTTCAGGTGTACCTCTCTTTTGGCTGCTTTAAAGGATCTTACTGTTTTTGTTCGATTCTGACAAGATTTGACGCTTGAAGCGACATTCGCCTGTTTGTGGTAGGATGCAGCTCCATGTAGCTTTTTTATGTTGAGAATGTGTAAGGAGGCAAAGTGACATTTTTGGTGTCAACAAAAATCTTCCAAGATATCCAGCATAAGACGGTCGAGTGTTATGTAGATGATCTGGCCATTCAAAGCAAGAAAAAAGACACCCATCTTGATGATTTGTGCAAAGTCTTTGATCGATTGCAGAAGTTCAAATTGCGTATGAATCCTCTTAAATGCTTCTTTGGAGTATCTTTAGGAAAATTCCTTGGATTTGTAGTAAGCAAAGGAGGGATCGAGCTAGATCCAATCAAAGTCAAAGCATTATTAGAGATGCCCCCACCGAAAACTCTTAAAGAACTCAGAAGCATACAGGGCAGATTAGCCTACATGAGGAGATTCATCTCTAACTTATCTGGCAAGTGCAGACCCTTCACTCGCTTGATGAAGAAAGGAGTTGATTTTGTCTGGGACAAAGAATGTGATGAAGCCTTCAAAGACATTAAAAGGTGCTTGACCAATCCTCGTGTGCTCACAGCTCCGAGGTCAAACAAACCATTCATTCTGTATACAAGGGCTCTAGATCATTCTTTGGGTGCGATGCTAGCTCAAAATAATGATGATGGCAAAGAAGTGGCCCTCTACTACCTATCTCGAATGTTAGTGGGGGCAGAACATAACTACAAGCTAGTTGAAAATGAATGATTAGCTCTCATGTTCGCAGTGCAAGAACTCTGACACCATTTACTGTCAAATACAATATATTTAGTGTCCCGGATAAATCCGCTCAAGGTATTGATGACGAAGGTTGGTTCTTTAAATGATCGGCTAGCCAAGTGGTCTATACTATTGTCATGCTATGACATAAGATACACACCGGCAAAAGCAATTAAAGGACAAGCTTTGGCAGATTTTCTGGCTGAACATCCTCTAGATGAAGATTCAAAATTTAAAGATGACCTTCGGATGAGCCATTCTTCTTCACCGAAAAACTCATCAAATGTACTGTTGATCCTGATCTCCATTGGATCATGCATTTTGATGGAGCTACTCGAACCAATGAATTTGGAGAGATAGAGTCAGGGGTGGGAATTATCTTCTGCAGTTCGGAAAGAATATATTTACCTCATTCATTCTCATTGTTGGAACCATGCTCCAACAACGCAACAGAATATACAGCTCTGATAATGGGATTGGAAATGGCACTAGAATTTGGTGTCGATATATTGGTGGTATATGGAGATTCCCTGCTGATCATAAAACAACTGAATCTTGAATATGAAGTATGAAGTAAGAAAGCCAAACTTGGTCCCTTACTTCAACAAAGTTCAAAAGCTCAAAGACCAGTTCACATTGATAGAAGTCCATCAAGTACCAAGATGTGAGAATGTCAAGGCGGATGCTCTAGTAGGACTGGCTACTTTGATGGCCTTACCGGAGAATGATAAGGTGACAATTACCATCACAGAACAGAAACTATTACCACCTCTTGATACTCATCAGGCTGTAGCAGATTGTTTCCAAGTCTCTAGAAGCAAAACTCGTCCCTATGAAAACTCATTTAGAGACTGGAGAGAACCCTTCATCGACTACATCCTACATGGTATTCTGCCCGACGACATCAAAGACCGAACTAGCATTTAAAGGTGTGTGCCCAGATTTCATTATGATCTTCTATCTAAAACCCTATACCGAAGGTCATTGGAGTTTTGTTGCGGTGCCTATCCCAAAAGGAAGCGAAAGATGCACTAAGAGAGGTCCATGCAGGGCTATGTGGCGCTCATCAAACTGGACCAAATTTACATGACTAGATACGAAGGCTGGGATATTACTGGCATACAAAGATTGTAGACTCCATGCAATTTGCCAAAAAATGCAGAGAATACCAAATCCATAATGATTATATACATCAACCGCCAACTTATTTGCATCCTACAACCGTATCTTGGCCATTTGAGGCTTGGGGCATGGACATCATCGGAAAAATTCATCCTCCATCATACAAAGGTCACCACTTCATATTGGCAGCCATGGATTATTTCTCTAAATGGTCTGAAGCGGTTCCACTAGTCGAAGTAGAAGCTAATATCGTGATCAACTTTGTCAAAAATCATATCAACTGTCGTTTTGACGTGCCTAGGTTCCACTAGTCGAAGTAGAAGCTAATATCGTGATCAACTTTGTCAAAAATCATATCAACTGTCGTTTTGACGTGCCTAAGCGCTTATATCACGACAATGGACCCCAGTTCAGCAACGACAAATTCAATAGATTCTGCGACAAGAATGGCATTCATTGTTGTCCTTCCACCACATACAATCCTACAACAAATGGATTAGCATAAGCTTTCAACAAAACCATTTGCAAAATTCTATCGAAAATGGTCTCTAATAATAAGAAGTCATGGGGAAAAAAACTTCATGAAGCACTCTGGGCCTATCGAACCACAGTTAGAGGCCCGACTAAATCAACCCCGTTTTCTCTTGTCTATGGGTACGAAACAGTAGTACCCCTAGAAACCCAGTTGCCTTAACTCAGGGTGGCAATTACAGAAAAGATCACAGACGATCAAAACGCTGAATTAAGACTTCGAAAATTGGAAAGTCTTGATGAAAAAAGACTTGCGACCAGATAAAGCATTAAAATCTATCAAGCTCATATTGCGGGATATTTCGACAAGAAAGTACGTGAACGGGCCTTCAAGAAAGGAGATCTAATCCTTGCAGTCCGAAGACCTAGGATCCTGACCCATAAATCTAAGGGAAAGTTCGAACCCAAGTGGGAAGGAGCTTACGTCATCAACAAAGTCTACTCAAATGGTGCATATGATGTCCTCATCATCGAAGGCGAAAGGTGTATGATGCCTATCAATGGAAAGTTTCTCAAACGTTACTATTCCTAAATGTTTTTCAGATTCATTCTCTTTGGTTAAGGACGGTACCTTAAACCTCCTTAACCTAATCTTCATTTGTCATTTGGTCTCTATAAACACAGGCCCATTTGACTTTCAAATTTTCCTTTATTTGATTCCTAAGTGTCAAGGCTGAACCCCGGCTAACGCCCCTACAAGGCCCCGGCTAATGCTCATTCTACTTAGTTAACTTTAGAGTTAAGCCTACCAAATTAAGACCCCGGCTAATGTCCCTACAAGACCCCAACTAATGTCTATTTCCATCCCACTTCATCATGATTTGCTAATCTTTTAATTAAGAACTAGTGAGTTATTGAATCTGAAAATCAAAATCATACATCCATTCCAGACCAGAAAGCCATGAAGACAAACATGCAAAATTGTCACTTTCACTATACCAAAAAGGGGAATTTGGAACGGTTTGGGAATGGTTTAACGGATTAGGAACGGTAATCCGTTCCAATTTCCTGTTTTCCGTTCCTAATCCATCAATCCGTTCCAAAAATAGGAAATTGGAATGGTTTGGGAACGGTTTAACAGATTAGGAACGGGCGGATTATGAACGGTAATCCGTTCCAATTTTCCGTTTTTGGTGTAGTGTTTCATTGATAATACTTTCATTGATAAATTGGAATGGTTTGGGAACGGTTTAACATATTAGGAACCGGGCGGATTAGGAACGGTAATCCGTTCCAATTTCTCGTTTTTGGTGTAGTGTTTCATTAATAATACTTTCAAAAGAAATTACATGTACACATCCAGTTAGATCAATGGGTGACAAAAGAAGAAAAGGAATGAAGATAGTCTAGCCGCCATATAAAATCCTTCATATGCTGCTTTAACGCTTCTGTCTTTACTGCAATGTATCTCTGCACTCGGAGCTAATGTCACACATTCACCACCTGGGGAGGATTCTAGCCCTTCTATAGCAGCGGTTGTGACGTCACATGATTGGCTAGAGATCACCACATATGCTGGTTTGGTTTGTGCACAAACTCATCATGAAGCTTGATCAAGGAGCTTCTTCTTTCTTTCCGGAGGATTGAGCACATACCCTAGCGTATCATATTTTATCGAGGTGTGTTAGCCAAAAGCAATGCAAGTCTGTAGCGCACCCACGCAGGCATACAAGGAACTAGTCGGCCCACACATTATCATGTCCTGTGGGATGAAAACAAATTTCTCACAGATGCATTGCAAATTTCGACTAATAATTTGTGTTACACATATGCCAAGTGCAGTCGGTCTGTTTCTGTAATTCCGCCTGCACATCGAGAGCACTTGTTTGCTGTTATCCCGAGCTGGTGTAGTTAGCCTGAGAATTGAAGTAGGAAAACCTTCTCTATGGATATAACCAGTAGGAACCGCGATAGCATATTCACTAATATCAAGAAACAAGGAAACATCGTGTTCAACCAGTAGGCACCCTTCATAATTAGGCCTCCCCAAAGGCCACTGACATCTATCAACCCTGAACCTTTGTCATTCAATTTCAGCAGCGGGAATTTGTGAAGTCTCAGCGGCCGGCTGCTTGCCCTTGGCAGTGGCAGCGTCATCAGCAGCGGATAATGAAGAAGCGACATTCTTGTCTATTGAAAAAGAAGAGAAAAGATTGTTAGAGCCTGGGAAAATTCGGCAGCATCCCCCCTTACTTTGAAGGCGGGCAGAAAACCCAGAACGAAAGAAATATACTTGATTCTAAACCATAGCATGGCAACAAGTGCACGCTCAAAGGTTTTCGAGCCAAGGTCTCCAGTCAAGCAGGGCAACCATGTACACGCTAAAGACCATAAGGAGACATGCAAACGAATGAATAAATGCAACAAAGATGTGTACTTAGAAAATTTTCATGTCAGCGGCTAAAGTCCTACCATTTTAGCACTTAGCGGCTAATTCCTAGATGACTAGCAGCCAGCGTTCTGCCCTTCACCGCTGAATGGCTAAAAATTTGGATGTTTCAGCATTTAGGACTCAGCGGCTAACATCCAGGATTTAGCGGTCAATCTCCAGATTCCACAAATCCCTAACGGCTGCTATCTTGTTGCTTTGATGCTCAGCAGCCAAAAACCAAAATTTTCCACACTTGGTTACCAAGCCGGAACTCTCCTTCGCTTGATGGCCATCCTCCTACAACACCTAACGGCTAAAACCGAATCCATTGGCGGTCAGCTACAAAACCCTAAATCTACAGCAACTAGATTATTCACACTTGGCGGCCAAGGCACAACTCTTCCTCAAATAGCTGAAATTTAGCAGCGGCCAATGTCTGACCATCAAACCCCCCAAATTTTCAAAACTGCCTAAGGCCTTAAATTCAGGGGTCGACGACCGGTGCCCCAAAGGACAACTATCGTGGTTTTAAAAGTTCAGCAGCCACGACCAAGATCTAATCTTATGCAACGGTTAAAATTTATCAACGGTCAAGATCTGATCATCAAACCCAAGAATCAACGGCCGAAAACTCAAGAATCAATGGCCAAAACAGTACATTTCTCTGCTCAGCGGCTAACAAAGATCCCTGGTGATCACTACTTGGCCCTTGAAATCTGGCGGCTATCCTACTCAATAGTCCACGACCATTGTTCAAGCGTGGGCGGAAAATTTTGGCCGCTACTAATATTTTATAGAATTTGAAAGGGAAAAACCCAAA
Source organism: Persea americana (assembly GCA_029852735.1). Classification (NCBI taxonomy): domain Eukaryota; kingdom Viridiplantae; phylum Streptophyta; class Magnoliopsida; order Laurales; family Lauraceae; genus Persea; species Persea americana. The sequence goes on along the minus strand of CM056819.1, from coordinate 14,110,984 downwards.
AATCTTGCCCTCCGTCTAAAAGAAGGAACAAAGAGCCGAAATCTATCCATCTTCTACATGCCCATGCCGAATTGAAATTTCAAACATACAGTGGAATAAAAAGAAGGGAAGAAAAATGAAATAATCCAGACAAACCTTTGGCCAAAACCAAGACTTCTCTAATGGACGCCGAAGAAGAAAATATGCACATACAGTGAAATAAAAGAAAAGAAACAAGGCATATCCAGACTTACCGACCATTTTCTCAAGAATGAAGAAGAAGAAATTGCATATGAAGCTCAGAGAAGAAGAAAAGGAAACCGAGGGAAGCCTGGACACGAAAGTCTCTGGGATTTTGGAAGTTCTGGAATGTAAAAAATGAAGTAAAGAATAAAGATAAAGAAGATCAAACCTTTTATAAGACATTTGGCCCCTCGATTTTCGCAAGGGGCATCGGCTGCAAGCTGCTGCAAGAAGCGCAGGCAGCGAAATTAATTACTCAACGGTTGTTCTGGAAATAGAACAACGCCCAGCGGCCACTCCGGAGATGGAACGACGCCCAGCGGCCATCCCAAAGTTACTTTAGCAGCCAGGGTCCAAAGGAAACAAAGACCAAGAACTGGCCGGTCAATGCGCAGTTCAAGGAGGCGCCGTTTGGATTTCCAACTGCTTTTCGAAATCTGCAGAGCCTCCAAAATTCACAAGTGACATCATCTTAACGGTCCATTCGAGAATATCTTCAAATAGACTGGTCATATGCCCAATCTAAAGTTAATTTGCCTACCCAACCACCCAAATCCCACCAAAAACACAAATCAATGCCATAAAATCACTAACTCTGACAAAATTAGCCTACCTCCTTTTCATCTCCAAAGAGAAAGTTTTAAAACAAGAGTTGTTCGATACCTCCAGGATCCTTCCTTGGGCTCTTTCCCATATTCCCCTCAGAGATGCAAATACTTGATTCCGCGAAAAGCAGGGCATGAGCAGCTTTTAAAATAAATTTTCTACACTTTTCCATCAAAAGTATAAATTTGTCAAGTTCTCGATCCACAATGATTACCGTAACATGTTTCAATCATTGTACCTTTGGGGGGGGGGGCGGGCATTTGTTGGCACACAAAAGTTCATCTGTCCATACATAACATTCCCCGAGGAAAAATACACGTTTTCCATAAAAAATGATGACATTTGGTGACTGCCGGAGTCTGACCGGCTATAACAAAAGAATTCTCCAGTGGCTATTGTCTGCAAAACATCACCGACTGCTGCAGTCTTCAATACACAGGCCGCCTGGCACAATGAAGTGGCTACTGACCTCCATTCAAAAGCTAACCGTTGAATGCTGCATGACTCCAAGCATTGGCCACCGAACTCCTTCTTCCTTGGTTGCACGTCGCCCACGATCCATGGTCAGTTACTTCTTCCAACGGGCATTGGACCTGTAAATGATAATTCCAGAACTACCTCCATTCCTCCATGATCTCCAACAATTATGGCCCCACAGAGGCTATAAAATGAAAACTTAGGAGAACAAGGGGGAAGGTTGGACAATCGCCTTTCTCACAAAATACCATTGTCTCTCGAATCTTGCAAAAAGAAGCCTAGAAACTCTACCATTCTTTAAACTCTTTCCTCCTTCATCTGTAAGGTGAGAATCGAGCAGTGGTGGGTGTTTGTCCTTAGGCTTGAGTGATAGCCTCTGAAAGTCAGCATTTGTTCCTCTTACCATGGAGGAATGATAGATATTGCCTCTGCTGTTTTGAAGGAGACTTCTCTGATTAATCCTTCTTCCCCGACAATGGTGATGAGCTACAAAAACTTACCAAAGAAACTAAATTGCAAACTTCTCCAACTTTGCCTCCAGCAAACTCTCGAAGACAACAGATCTCTCTTATATTCTTTCAGCACAGATTTCCATCGTTTTGATCTCCTAAGCCTGACGAGGGGTTGTAAAAATAAAAATTGTAAACAACCTGCACTCGGAAAGTGAAGCAAAGAAGAACCCATGTAAATAAAAGCGAAGATGACTCCTTTCAATGTAATCAAGTCATTTTCGTGTCTTTCAATAATGTTCAAATGATGAAATGAAAAATAGAAAGCTTCTGTACTTGACCTTTTTCTGCACTCTTTTTTTTCCTCTTTTGGGCGAAACACTCATTTCTTTGTTTTTAGACGCTTGTATCAACAAATATAAAAAAATAGAAAGAGAAACAAAGACGAGTCATTATTGTATTCATGGCAAATAAAGTAAGAACATTCTTTTACCTTTGTCATCATTTCCCAGCATTTTGTATATGCCCCACTAAGGTTTATAGGATTTGTAAATAGACACCTTTCTTTTCGTTTTAATATGTTTCATGTCCCCAAAATCAAGATTCCTAACAAGAATGGGCAGCAAACATGAGATTTGTCTTGGATTTTTATATAAATGATTGCTTTGCCTTACATCCATTAAACAAAATGAGCATATTATTGTTTACAAAAATACCATTATTTTATCTCAAGTCCCAGTGATTTCTCTCAATAACTCTCTCTCACTTGACCAAGCAAGGGCGGACCTACACTACGTTGACTTGGGGCGGTCGCCCCAGGTCTTATCCAAAATTCCACAAAAAAAAAAAAAAAAAAAAAAGTAGGAGGTAAGAGGCATTAATGGAAACTAAAAATGAGCAACATCTTGGTAACCTAATATGATGGGAATATGGTAGCCCTACCCATTAAATATATATACAATATATATATAGAGAGAGAGAAGGAGGAAGAGACAAGAAGCTTAAGGGAACCTCAGCTAGGGCGTGCGAGCAACACTTGTGGCTTTAAGCAAAAAAAAATTTCAGACACCCACCCTTTTTTCAATTTCCCCCTTTCACTTATGTCTACCCTAATCAATCCAGAGAGTGAAGAAAACCCAAGGGCGCCCTCTAGCCGATCTCTCCCTCCCTCTTCCTTCGTCTCTCCCTCTCTCCACAGCCAGCCCAGACATCGCCGACGATCGACGTGCTCTCCCCTCTCTCCCTCCCTCCCGTAGAGATCTTCATCTCTCCCTCTCTCCACTGCCAGCCCCGCTCCATCCCGCGATAAGCGATCTGCGCCAGCCGCTGCTCTCTCCTATGGCTAGCCTAGTGTGCCAAACGCATTTCGTTCATCTCTCCCTCTCTCGACTACCAGCCTAGTAAGATGCTCGTGGCGTTCTTCCCCACTTGATTTGCAGTGTGATTTTTTTTCATTTCACCCATCTAATTTGAACTCTGTTTTTTTTTTTTTTTTTCTTCGTTCCGGAAACTCAATCAAAATCTTAGATGATGCACTGCTACTACCCGCCTAAAAGTTACCCAAAGATCACGTTGTCAGGTATATGAAAACAAACCTCTATGGGAATTGAGTGGATGACTTGTTTGTCTATGTTGTGTATGGTGTGGGGGATGATTGTCTATGTTGTGGATGCAAACAAAATTAATGTAGAATGTGGAGTTAATATTGTGGATGAACTTGTTATTAGTTGAACAGAGGTTTGTTTTCAATTTATCAGTTGCTACAACAAGCATATTGGTTTTTTTTTTTTTTTTGTAGTAGGGTTAAAAATAAGTTTATTTTTCCTTTAGGTAGTTCATTTCTTCATTTGAGGGTATCCCAATCACTAGTGATATCTATCATCATAGACTGTTTGGAACCTTTTTAAAATAATCATTTTCTGTTGGTTGTAGCTTGTAGAGGTCACCACAACGATTCTCAGATTCAATTATTACTGTATTATCCTGTGTTTTATAAGAAATCTGTCCGGGCTAAAATTTGAAGGCATCACTATTGTCATTTGACAAACAGAAAGAGTGTTCTTTTTAATATTCGAAATAAAAAAAATATTATTTAGTTGTAAATCCTTATCCTTATCCTTAACTTTAATATTCAAAGGCATTAACAGCCCTAACTAATTTCATGCTCTTTCTAATTTTGAGGGGGATTCCTTGGGTGATGAGGAAGAAATTGCACGAACAACAATGATGGTTGAACATGAGATTTCTCGTATTGATAGCACATCAAAAAATGCTGAAACATCTTGAAAGTTTTGGGTTACCAGAATGGATGCTAGTTCCAATTAACCAGTGCAGTGGACGTAACCAAATAAACAAGATAAAACTAGCTAATAATCAATTTGTTGTTCACACACCACAAGAAGGCAGACACAATATTTAACGTGAAAACTCTATCCAGGGAGAAAAACCACAGTCCAAAAATCAAGAACTAATGAACAATTACAATATATACTCACAGCTCCTTTACCTCAGTCCGTACCTCGACCTAAGGACTTCAGTTGTTCTTGCACAACTTTCACTGCCACGACTTCCACGCCATGCACCATTCTTCTTACTTTATCTCGTCACACCTTGTCGACCAAGATTAACTATTTTCTGCAAGAGAGTAAAAGCAACAAAAACCTATTAGAGCATATCTTCAGCACAACCTTTCAATAGCTCTAGAGAATCAAAGAATCTCTCCTAAGGTATTATCACCTCAGATCAATGAGAGAATTAATTGATGTGTATCTTAGGGTTGAGAGCAATACCCTATTTATAGCCCCAAATTCGTGCCTTGTAATTAGAACACAAATAGGACTCAAATTGGAAATATGAGTTGGAAAAGGAAACAAACTCGCAGAGTCCCAAACTTGAAATTCCCGAGGACCGATCGATCTGACAAAAGATCCGATCGATCGAATACCCCACATCTGATCGATCCGGTCATCAGGTTCGATTGATCGGGCCTCGTGGATAGTGTCTTCCAAATTTCTTCTATTTTCTTATTTTCTTCGCTTCAGCTCTTCCAGGGACACAGCCGCTGTCCATTCTAAAATAAAATAAAATACAACTCAATAGACCTAGAGTTTTGCCCAACCAATGAATTAGCCAACATAAAAATACTAACACATCTACTTTCCAGGGCGGTTCAAACGAAATCCCTAAGCTAAAGCCTCTAAGTTCAAAGCCTGGTAAACCGCAACAGAAGAGTATTGCCATTCAAAAGGTGAATCAGAAGCATAAACGTTCCAAATGACGATTTTAATATAGAATGTGCTTGTCAGACCCCGACCCAAGTTTAGTGTTTTTAATGATTGTTTAAGCCGTGTTTAGTTTGTAAGTGGGGTTAGAGGACGATTAGCTTGGATTTCTAGCTAGATTAGCATTTTGAATAGCTTTAGGGAATTTTGAGCGTGTTGAGTTAGGTTTGACCAGGCCCGGGATGACCCGTGCATCGCTTGCTTGTGTGGAATCCGAATTTTGATTTTTTTTGAAAAATATCGATTTTTCATCTTTTGGATTCGTATTTTTTATTTCAACAACCTTGATAATTGCTCCGTGTGTATTTGAACCCCGAAATCATGTTTTCAGCAAAAAGGGCAAAACGGTCTTTTCACCTCAAAATTTGTGCATGAATTTCGATGTTTGCAAAATCATGTGAAAATTATATCTTTGGGAACTAGATATTTCGACGATCATTTTTCTCTCTTTCGTCGATCTTATCCGGGACTCACAAGAGGGAGTTTTAAGCTCCCAAAGTATTAGGGGCTGGGGGACCCACAACCCACTTGAGTTAAAACTCAAAACCCACGTGTACTTCCTTCTTCTTCTTCTCCTTCTCCTTCATCCGTTTCATACCAGCTGAGAGACTTGAGAGAAAACCAGCCCTCTTCACCACTTTTCCCTCTTGCATGTTAGATCTCCTTTCATCAAAATGAAGTTTTGAGTGCATCAAACCCTTCCCCATCTCTCAAGCTTCCCATTGGTACCTTTTTCAAAGGATTTCAGCTGGGTTCATCTTCTCTTTGAAATTCTTCTCCATTGTTAGAGCTTCAAAAGGTAAGCAATGGCTTCCTTCTTCCAACCATGGTTTTATTGAACCCTTAGGAAGCTTTCTTTCATGCATGCAAGGGTTTTCTTTGAGAACTCCTTTGATTTCGAATTTTGTGGAGTTTTGAGTGGTTTTCTTTGGGGTCTTCTTGTAGATTGGAGTTCATCTGCGAGAGGTATGTTAGGAGATCCTTCTTGAGTGCTTTTCTAACCAAGGCAAGTAATTGAATGAAATGTGGTTGTGCATGCGATGTTTTATGGATTATGAGCTTGGTTTCCTACTTTTAAATCTCCATTGGTTTAATCTCATTTTGTTTCAACGTTTAGTTCACTAAACACATGTTTTATTGTTCATATGCTGAGATTTATTGCATGGAATTCTGTTTTAGAATTGTTTCATTGAAATTGGGATTTCTACACTACAATTGTTAGGAATTGTGTGAGGTTGATTTATGGATTTTGAAGTGGTTGAAATGAATGGTTGTTTGATGAAATGGGAAGAGCATGTAGGCTCATTTTCGTGCAGGAAAGGAGGGGTGATAAGGAGAAGTGATGGAGGAAAGAAAGGACTGAAAATAGCTTCAGAAATGCATTCCCGAAGCTGGTCGGTCAGCTGTCGGTCAGTGGTCGGCTAACCGATAGGCCAACCGACAGGTGACCGAACCATCTCGGTTCCATTTCCAGAATGCTACATTTTTTCCAGATTTGAGGCCTAGATCGACTGACAGGTGACCGAACATCCTCGGTTCCAATTCCAGAATGTTGTTTCCTATCCTGATGGGGTGGTTAGCTCTTGGTCAGCACTCTGCTAACCAACCTGCTCAGGGTCAGCTAGCCAACGGCCAACCGACAGGTGACCAACTTTACCCAGAATTCTGAAATGAAGAGAATAGTGGGGTTTTCAATTCCAATTCCTTTTGGACCCATCCTAGTTGATGTATACATATTGATATCTTAAATGTCGTTAGAATTTGGGCACCATCTAAACGAATGAACGACATGGGACCTCAAAGTGTATACTAACTCAACGGCTATGGTCCCAAGGAATTGCTGGGGTGTTGTGAAATGTACTTGTGATTTCTAAAACCTCGTTTTGTGATTCACTGTGTGAACCGTGTTTTATACACACAACGTGTCGGGACTACTATTCGTGAATTCGTGTGAATCAGCGTGTTCTTGATATAGTGTGAGTAGTTACCGAATTTAAACCTAGCAAGCATGATTTCGAAAGTTAGTGTGTATTTGTTTTCTTGTGGGCACCACTCAGCTTCGACGACCTTGTCGGTCTGATCAACCGCCTTGGGTCTTTAAATATTTCGTGCCAACTGCAGTTTAGATTATCGTGCGTGTTATTTAGCCCGTTCCGCGGCGGGACTCATGAGTGATGCCCAGCTCTACTGGGTCATGTTTTCATACTCCCTTTTACCTTGTGTGATGGAGAATTTATATCGTGAGTGCTCTCGTTACCTTGTGTGATAAAGAATATAGCTTTGTATGGTTACCAAGATTTATTTCAAATGTGTATCGTGATTTATCATGTGACCTTGCAAAGGATGTTGTTTTGAACTATTTGTTTTATTCGGGTTCTTTCCATCATATTTGTTCTATAAATTACAAATTATTGATTTATAGCATGATTATACTTGATTCAATTACTTGCCAGACCATCGTGTCTGACCCTTCGTTTTTGGTGCTCAGATCCAGGTAACGTTGCCATCGAGGAGGCACGTGAGGAGGTGATAGGCGAGCAGCCCGTTGGGCAAGAGTGGCAGCCTAACGATGTCATGTAGGCATCGTGTTGGGGCAAGAGGCGTAACATTTTGGGAATCAAGCAACTTTATTTTGGGATTTTGTAATTAGTCAATGTTGGCTTATCTCTTTTTGGGAAACTTGTAAAACTTAACCTTGCTTTGGATATGATGTAAACTTTAACTTAACTATGGGTATGCTAGTGATGTTCTCTCTCTCTCTGACATGAGTCTATGAATATATTTATACGTTCTCTTTCTTAAAAGTGATTTGATTGAGTGTTTGCTACACGCTTCCGCAAATGTATCGAACGTGTACGATTCGTGTAGAATCCTCACCGAGGAAACCTGTGGGAAACAAATCAGCACGTGCGGGGAAAAATTTTCTGGTTCGCTGAGCTGCAACGCCGGATTAGGACGGGGTCTGGTCCGGGGTCATGACAGTGCGGGGTTGCACCACAAAGAAATGCATCTTGAAATACAAAATAAAATTCAGTTCCTAAAGCTTCATATTGTTGGATTATTGGAAACCAGAGTGCGTGATTCATCGCTTTCATATATTCGAAGCTCTGCTATGCTTCTTGGTTGGTTGGATCATTGCAACTTGCAATACTGTGCATCATCTCGCATTTGGCTTATGTGGAATCCAGAATTTGCAAAAATCAAATTTGAAAAGATGGATTTCAATATATTCATTGTGCAGTATCTGTCATGAATTACTCTTTTCTTCTCACTATTTGCTATGGAGATAATGGTTATATTAGAAGGAGATCTTTGGGAATGTCTTTATGCCTTTTTAATGGTAATTCAGGAACCATGGACGGTAGCTGGAGATTTTAATGTGGTATGTTGGACCTATGAAAAATATGGTGGTGCTACTCATCATCCTTTTGCTATGGCTGAATTCAATGATCGCGTAATTGCAGCTTCACTTGATGACCTTTCTCTTCAAGGCCCAAGTTTTACCTAGTCAAATTTAGCACAAGGGGATAATCATGTCCAATGAAAGCTTGGTAGAGTTCTTATTAATTACAAATTTCTAACTTCATCTCCTTTCAAAAGCACTATCTTAAACCCGGGTATTTCTGATCACTCCCCTTTGTTACTCAATTATTTTGGTGCTTTATATACTAAAACACCTTTCAAATACTTTAATTTTTGGGCAAGGTATGATGGTTTTTCTACCTGTGTGAAAAATGCTTGGAATATTACTGTGGAAGGGGCTCCTTTATTCAAGGTTGCTAGTAAACTGAAAAATGTTAAACTGGCTTTAAAGCAGTGGGGTCATTCTCATATTCCATTGAACACTCAGATTGATTTGGCTAGAGAAGCCCTTAAAGAAATACAGGTTGCTATTGTACATAATTCAAGTGATGTTGATTTGCAGCATAATGAGCTCCAAGCTCATACTCACTTAGCTTCTCTTTTACTGATGGAAGAGAGCATCCTAAAACAGAAATTTAGGGATAAATCAATTAATCTAGGGGTGAAAATTCAAGATACTTCTATGGGCTTTTTAAGAATCATCAAAAGAGTTCTTATATTGATCAGATCACTGACAATGAAGGAAATTGCTTTACAAAATTTGATGCTATATTTGAGATGTTTATTTCACACTTTAAGAAGATTCTAAGCCCTCCTCTTGAACCATTGGAATCAACCTTGACCCACATTGACACTTTTGGTCACCTTTCATATGAAGATGTTGTAGAACTTATGAAGACTATTACCATTGAAGAAATTGAATATGCTATCCAGATGGCTAGCCCTAATATTTTATCAAATCCACTTTAACTGCTTTACATATTTATTGGGCGTCCACATATCTTTTTCCTCAATCTGTTCTTAATGCCATTGATCGTTTGATGCGTGACTCCATTTAATAGAAGTTGTACCCATTTGAGTAATATCAACGCATCTCCATTTTCAATAACTCTCTTTTAAGGTCCACAGTAACAAGTCACTGTCTGAAGCTTACCAGTTTATGAAATAATGCGAACGCACCAATTCAAGAAGCCAAAACATTATATTGACCGTCTGCAAGCATCATTCAAGAGCTTGTGGTATACCATTAGGCTGATATGTTTGATTAATCAATGCCAGCAGAACTAATAGCCATAATGACTGGGTATGCCACAATTTGGTAAATAGCGCCTTTCTCTCTCCCTTGTCTACTTTGTTATTGGATTTGTTTTTTTTCCATTTGCTTTTTAGTGGTGCTGGTCTAAAGTCTGCCTTCTTTTAAGGCATCCTATTAAATTTCATTGTGTGAAAGGGTAAGTTTATTATGAAGATGACCCAAGTGGCTCCACATGCCAGATCATTCTATGCTTAGGGACAATTCAACCATTGAATAACTATATTTTGGTTTATAAAACAGGTTCTAAAATTGTTTCACATTTAGTTTTTTTTCTAGTCAAATTCATACAACAATAGTGAATTCCTACTAAAGGAAAGTATAATGAATCTATATAATACATCTCATTTATCCACCTAGCAGGGATCCTCTAGTTGTCATTTTCTCATCATATCCAAGGGGGCCTTGTGTCTATCTGGATGAGAGACAAAAGTTGAAGAAAATTCTCGAAGTCCAAACATGGCTGTGTGGAGATTTCTCCACCATTATTTCTCAACATCATGTTGGATTAAATGGGTGTGTGGCCCACATGACCACATGCCCATTAAGGTTCTTTTATCATACCCACTTGTCTACACATTTAAGAGACCTAATTATTTTGAGCTCACTTGCCAACAAACAAATAATGGGCTGAGATTAAAGGGTTAGGTGATAGTTGGCGGTTAATGGTTCCTTGACGGGTAGGAATCTTCTATAAAAGGACCCCTTGGGTAACTCCTTTAGTTAATAGTTTCTTGGCCTCCATCACTAAAAAAGAAAGAATAGCAAAGGCAAAGGAGTGGTAAAGCCCACGTGAATCCCAAGGCTCTGTCATTTCAACAAGCTTCTGTCACTTCAAGAAAGAGCTATAGAGTTAGGTAAGCTCCTCCACATTCACAAATTATTTATGTTTACTTCATTGTGTCATTTGGATTAGACCTGAGGAGATCCCCCTGTGGATTGAGGGTGTTAAACTAACATGTGGTATCACAACCATCTTTGGGTATAGCCAAATGATCGCTTCAAGTTTTGTTTTACATATTCTAAGATTTTGGGACTTTCCGGGTTCTCTGCGGAAGTCAAACCAAATGCCCAAATAAAAGAAGTTTTGGGTGTTTGATAAAAGAGATTCCATTTTGTTGAAAAGAAAAGACTCACCCAATCCGGAAGAGATGGGAATAAAAGATCATATTCTGTTAATTTGTATTTTCTTGGTTTAAGAAACTTCATAGAATTGGAACCTCTGTAGGTTTATCACTGTTATTACTTTATTTTGGTTTACTGTCATTTTGATGATGGGCATGAAAGGACAAAATGATGATGAAAGTTGAATTTTAATATAATGGCATGTTATTTTATTTGATGGATATATTTTAAAGTTTAAATAAAAAAAATGACGGAGAATGGAGGCAGCCCTTCCTCCATCATCTTAAATGTGTTGGCAGAGGCAGCCCTACCTCCACCATTTGAAATGGTGGCTGGGTAAGGCCAAACAAGTCGGGTCAGACCTGACCCATTAAGGACCCCCCTGAGCCCAGTATAGTTTTGGAAGAAAAATTTTCAGAATGTCCTACTTATTAAATGGTGGCTATTGGCATGGTTAATTAGCATAAATGAGTTCTAGAACTGACCCAATTATTAGTATTGATCATATTGGTCAAAATGGGTGATCCAAAATTTGTTTTGATCATACCGGACTCATGGGAACTCAAAATTTTGGTTCGTTTTCTCTTATGAACTCCTATTGATGGGATATTTAATCTGAATGGTTTGGATCAATTATGGGGTGTCTCTAGTATTTTGGCATATTCTCTTAAACGTTAAAATAAGTCATTAAAGTTTATTTCCGCATCATAGATGATTATTTTATGCAATCAAAGTGTACAATAGCTTGTAACTTAGCTAATTATGCGTTGTTATGTCAAATTTATGTCACCTTGGATCATTAGAGAAAACAAAGATTCCAATTAAGGATGTCTCATAATGGAAGTGTTGTTATTATAATTTCAATTAGAAATAAATGATTTGGATTGATTTGATAGTTGCCAAAGCAACCAAGTCATGAAGAATTGTTCGATTTCTAGATTGAACTAAGGGTATGCCACCATTATTTGTGTGATTATAATAACACTAAATTACGATTTCATAAAAGATATGAGAGGCCCAAATGTTCAATCTTCATGGAATAGAAATTGGAATAAGATATTATTGGTAATGTGATGTAATTAAGAATGATTTATGCCCAAAGGAATAGTCCTCTTAATCGCACCATATTACTGACGTAGTCTTATTAATTAAAGAAAAGTGATTATTAGCATGTTGTTTTCATACCCAAAGGTATATTTGCAATGATGTACAATTACTTTTACTTTTATTGTTGTTGCATGATCAAGAATAGATTGTAACTTGTGGATATCATTGTTTATTTTCAGTAATTAAGTCAAGGGCAACACTTTCTACATTAGGGACCATTCCTGCCTTAGATGGGTCAAATTTTTTAGAATGGATGGACATGCTAATGATGGCCATAACCTTCTTGGACTTGGATATAGTTTTTGATGAGGCTAAGCCCCTAACTCCTACAAATGAAACATCTATTGATGAAAAGGCAAAATTTGAGAAATGGACCAAAGCTAACAAGGAAGCAACTAAGATTATCTTGAAATCTGTTTTAAGAAGTATTAGGGGATCTCTTGGAACAATAGAAAATGCAAATGATCTCTTACATACTGTAAATGAGCAGTTCAAGGTAACTAACAAGGCTGTAGGGGCATCGCTAATGAGCCGCCTATGAAGCATGAAATATGATGGGACTTTGGGACTGAGAGAACATATTTTATCAATGCAAAATATTGTTTTAAAATTGGACCAGGTGGATATGAGTGTATCAAAAAAGTACTTAATACAATTCATTTTGGACTCTCTCCCTTCCTCTATTGGCCAGTTTAAGGTTGCCTACAATCAAAGCCCAACACCTTGGACCATAACAGAATTAATTGCTAGGTGTGATCAAGAAGAGAGGAGGCTTAAGGCCGAGGGGCAATGATGATAAATTTCGTGGAAAGAACGGTCACTTCTAACAAGTTCAAGAGAAAGGAAAAGAACAAGAAAGTGCCAAGTGTTCAAATTGCAAAACCAGAAAAGAAGGAAAAACTAAGACAAAAGAAATGCTTTTTCTGTGGAAAGAGCGGTCACTCCTAAAAGGATTGCCTAAAGCGGAAAAATTAGTATAAAAAGAGAGGTACAAATTTATCTCTAGTATGTCATGAAACCAATTTAATCGATATTCCACCAAGTTCTTGGTGGGTTGACTCTGATGTAACCACTCATGCAACTGGTTGTGTGCAGGGATCCTTTTTAAGCCAGCAACTAAATAATGGAGAAAAGACTATTGCCATGGGGAACTGAAAAGAATCACGAGTCGAAGCAATAGGCACTTATAGACTGGTGCTGGACACCGGATTTATTTTGGACCTCCATAATGTTTTCCTTGTTCCCGAAATTTTTAGAAACTTAGGGCCTGTTTGTCATCATTTTCGTGTTGTTCCCAATTTTGTGCTGGGATCATGTTGTGCTAAGACTATACTCTCCAGAGCTTGTTTGGAAACATTATATTAAATTACTCTGCAGAAAATAGGTTGTACGAAACTTGTTTGGTAACATTATAAAAGTTTTTCTCTAAGGAGTGGACATAAGATTTACAATGTGGGACCCATCTTTTATTGTTTGTGGCACTCTATTATTATTGTACATGGGGCCCATTTGTCGAAATTACAATGTGTTACCACCTTTAAAAATTAGAATATAGAACCCATATTCACAGGATTTACAATGTCTGCCCACCTTTATAAAAATCATAATATAGTGCTACCTTTTTGTAAATGTAAATATGTGACCCACCTTTAGAAATTACAATATGGTACCACCTATAAAAATTAGAATATGGGGCTCACATTCATTGGATTTACAATGTGGGTCCACCCTTTGTGATGGTGACTATATAACCCGCATTTATGAATTACAAAGTGGATCCACATTTGTTGTGATTGTGGACATAGGGCCCACCTTAAAAAACTACAATGTGGTGCCCCACCTTTAAAATTTTGAACATGAGTGCAGTGCATTCATAAGATTTACAATGTGGTTTGGGAATTATAATGTGGGCCATCTTTTTTGTTAATTGTGAACACGGGACCCACCTTTAAAAAATAACAATGTGGTACCTACCTTTAGAAATTCGAACATGGGGTCACATTCATAGGATTCACAATGTGGGCCCACATTCATAGGATTTACAATGTGGCTCCACTTTGTGAGTGTGACCATATGACCCACTTTTAAGAATTATAAGTGGAGCCACCATTGCTGTGATTGTGGACATGGAACCCACATTTAGAAATTACAATGTCATTCCTACCTTTATAAATTAGAAGACATGCCCATATTCATGCGATTTATAATGTGGTCCCACCATTATAATTTTATAATACGATCCCACATTTTGTGATTGTGACCATGTGACTCACCTTTAGAAATTACAACATGATCCCCACCTTTAGAAATAGAAACATGGGCCCACATCCATGGAATTTATAGTGTGGTCCCACCATTATAGGAATTATAATATGGACCCTACCTTTTGTGATTGTAGCCATATGACCCACCTTTAGGAATTACCAAGTGGGTCCACTTTATTTGAGATAAGTGACAGGATTCAAAATATTTAAAGGGAAATGATCAGGTGAGAACAGTTCTCACCCGATCCGTGCGAAGTCCCATCCGGGACGCCCGTTTTCAAATGCCATCCAACGGTCCGCTTTAATGTTATATAAGTTAAGCTTTAGGGCAAATAATTACGAATGCATCTCTAGGGCTTTGCATCTGTCTCTTCTTTTCTTCTCCCCCCTATCCTTTCGGATCCTCTGCGCACATCTTCTTCCACGAAAAAGGGGTCGCATCTGTCTCTTCTTCTTCTTCCCCCTATCCTCCGATACACAAAAAAAAAAAAAAGCACCATTCGATTAAATGCTTTGGGTGGAATTGTGGAGTTTTTAATCTGGTTTGTGTTTGGGGCACAGAAGGAACAAAAAACCAGATTGTGAAATGTCGATTTGAACTTTTTTTTAGAAAATTCTCTGCTCTATAGTTGTAGTAGTTGGTTGATGCTAACAACAATTTGAGTGAATCACACCACAGAAGCTATTTACTGTAAACAGTACATCATGTTTGGAATTTCGCATCACAATGCTTTCAGCCCTTAAACAAGGAAATTCCAAACAAAAGGGCTGAAAGTGAATTACAGGGTAATAGATGTACACAATCAAAACATAAACTACCATGCTTTTGTAAGTTCTAGGTATCCTCTCTCACCAGGCACTCGAAGAATCCGGTTTCTACAATATTGAGAGACTTGAGCATTGAAATTGCATTCTGTGCATGAATGTGTTGTGATGCCATTGGATACAATTTTAAGTGTGTCCTGAAGTTACTGGATATGATCTAGTGCTACTGGTTGTTCAAATGAAGATGTGTACCACATTTCATCTGTGCTACACCTTCCTTGATGGGTTGTAGAATGATCTCTATTTACTGATTGGAGGACTTCTTCCTGTGGACTATGTATTTGGTGATTTCAGATTTATGGAACAACCCAAAAGTGTATATAAGGATTATTGCAATTATCCAATTATAACTTTTACTCTTCGCCTACTATCTGGTTGTTTGAGAAGGCGATCAGGACCGGATCCACTACATGTGTGGATAGATATTTTGTTTGAGAATAGCGATTTCAAGCGATTTCAAGCGACACAGCAAAAGATTTTCCCCTTTTTTGTCGAATAAGAGATGTTTCCCCCTTTTCATCGAAGAACGAACGCGAAGAGGAAGCTTTGGATGATGTTTTTTTTCT
Source organism: Persea americana (assembly GCA_029852735.1). Classification (NCBI taxonomy): domain Eukaryota; kingdom Viridiplantae; phylum Streptophyta; class Magnoliopsida; order Laurales; family Lauraceae; genus Persea; species Persea americana. Next base: position 14,095,387 of record CM056819.1, on the reverse strand, counting down.
GTGTATCGGAGGATGGGGGGCAGAAGAAGAAGAGATAGATGCGACTCCTTTTTCGTCGAAGAAGATGCGCGCAGAGGATCCTGAAGGATAGGGGGAGAAGAAGAAGAGAGAGATGCAACCCCATTCTCGTCGAAGAAGATGTGCGCAGAGGATCTGGAAGGATAGGGGGGAGAAGAAAAAGAGATAGATGCGACCCCTTTCTCGTCGAAGAAGATGTTCGCAGAGGATCCGGAGCACTGTGTCGGTTGAAGGTTTCGTTGTATCCTCAGGGAAACGAAGCGCAAGTTATTTTCCCTAAAGGTTAACTTAAATAACATTAAAGCGGACCGTTGGATGGCATTTGAAAACGGACATCCCGGATGGGACTTCGCACAGATCGGGTGAGAATTGTTCTCACCCAATCATTTCCCATCTTTAAATGTTACTATTTAAAAGGCAAGAGATAAGTATGAAACAATTATGCCAATGGGTGGTTACTTAAAAAAAAATGAAGTTTTTTCGTTCCAACTTTCCTATGCCAGCGGGTTAAGATTTTGAGATTCCTTCCAGTGAGACCAAATTTTGGCACAATGATTTACACATACCAAACATGTTTTCTACAACCTTATCTCATGGGAACATGGGAATATCCGAATGGGACGATGACAAACACACTCTTAATTTCTATTTCAAAGTTGGTTCATGAAGGGTTTGAATTTACTTTTGGGCAAAATTTTATGAGAATTTCTAAAATCAATGTTTAATTGGGAATGGTCATTTATGTGGGGGATTGTATGTATGTATATATATATGTATATATATATATTACAGTTAAATTCCATGGATGAACAATCATTGCACACACCACACATTAGTTGTGAACTGAGCATTGGCACTATGAGAGGGGCAATTAAAGAGAATTGCTCTACGTCGTGGCATAAAAGGTTGGGGCATATCTCAAAAGAGAGAATGCTCAGATTAATGAAAGATGGGTTATTACATAATCTTGATTTCAATGATTATAGTGTTTGTATAGGCTGTATAAAGGGAAAACAATCAAACAGAAACAAGAAAGGTGCGAAAGGTGCCACAAGAAGTTTTGAACTCCTGGAAATAATCCATACAGATATATGTGGAAAAATGGATATACCATGTTTTATAGGTGAACAATACTTTATCACCTTTATCAATGATTTTTCAGGATTTGGTTATGTTTATAGAGAAATTTGATGATTTAGATGTCTTTAAGATATTTAAACCAGAAGTAGAAAACCAATTAGAGAGAAAATCAAAGTAGTAAGATCTGATAGAGGTGGTGAGTATTATGGAAGGTACACCGAATCGGGTCATAACCCGGGCACATTTGTTAAATTTCTAGAAAACGAGGGTATTGTGGCCTAATCCACAATGCCCGGAACACCTCAACAGAATGGTATTGCTGAGAGAAGAAATAGGATGCTTATGGATATGGTTAGGAGCATAGTAAGTAATACTACTTTACCCAAATCAATGTGAGGTGAAGTACTTAAGATGGCAATATACATATTAAATCATGTCCCTAGTAAAGCGGTGCCAAAAACACCATTTGAGTTGTGGACCAGAAGGAAACCCAGCCTAAACCATTTTCGAGTCTGGAGTTGCCAATCTAAAGTAAGAATTTATAACCCACATGAAAGAAAGTTAGACCCTAATACTATTAGTGGATATTTTATTGGTTATCCGAAGAGGTCTAAAGGGTATAGGTTTTACTGTCCTAATCGTACTACTAGGATTGTAGAATCGGGAAGTGCGAAATTTCTAGAAAATCATGAGAATAGTGGGAGTGTTCAAGAAAGAGATAGTTTATAAAGAAATCAGGGAAAATATTGAGTTACCTGATACACAAAATGGTTTGTTCCACTTGATATCATTAATGGTTATCAAGAGATACAACAACCATAAAATGATCAAGCTGAACATAATAATGGTCAGCCCATCAATGATCCAATCCCAAAACATCATGATAATCCACTTCCTAATTATTCGGAATTAAGGAGGTCAACTCGAATAAGAAGACCTGCCATTTTGGACGATTATGTTGTTTATTTAGAGGGAGCGAATATTGGGATAAAAGATGACCCTAGAACGTTCAAAGAAGCCATAGAAAGTGTGAATTCTGATAAATGCATGGATGCTATGAAAAAAGAGTTGGAATCAATGACCACTAATGAGGTATGGGATATTATCAAACTACCCAAAGGTTCCAACGCCATATATAGGCTGTAAATGGGTCTTCAAGGCCTAAAGGGAGTCGAAAGGAACGGTAGAACGATTTAAGGCTCGGCTCATGGCTAAAGGTTTTACTCAAAGAGATGAGTTGACTACAATGAGACTTACTCTCCGGTATCTAAAAAGGATTCATTTAGGATAATTATGGCTTTTTTTAGCTCATTTCAATTTAGAGTTACATCAAATGAATATTAAGACAACATTCATAATGAAAAATTAGAATAAGAGGTATACATGGAACAACCGAAAGGATTCATAAAAGGGAATAGCAATAAATTAGTTTGCAAATTAAAGAAATTGATATATGGTTTGAAACAAGCTTCCAGGCAATGGTATCTTAAGTTTAACCGCATTATTACATCGTTTTTTTTTTTTTTTTCGAAAATCCAGTAGACCCATTGCATCTATGTCACGGTTGGTGGGAGTAAGTTTATAATATTGATACTGCATGTCGATGTTATTTTGCTAGCTAGTAATGACCTTGGTATAATTCATGAAATCAAGGAATATCTTAACAATGATTTTGATATGAAAGACATAGGAGAAGCAACTTTTGTAATAAGAATCGAGATATATCGGGATAGATCTCGAGGATTACTTGGGTTATGACCGGAATTCTATATCAAAACTATTCTTAAAAGATTCTGTGTAGAAGGATGTAGGCCCCAAGATTCACCAATAAATAAGGGTGAAAATTTTAGTTAAGAGCAAAGTCCGAGAAATGAAATCGAAAGACGTCGGATGGACCAATGTCCTTATGCTGCTGCAGTAGGGAGTCTGATGTTTGCACAAACATGCACTAGACCTGATATCGGTTTTGCAGTTGGCATATTTAGTAGATATCAAAGTGGCAGGAATGGCACATTGGGTAGGAGTAAAACAAAGTCTTGCAATATCTTAGTGGCACTAAAAATTACAAGCTCTCATATAGAAAATCTGATCAATTAGAAGTGATCGGTTATTCAGCCTCGATACAAGAAAGTCGACTTCAGGATATATCTTCATGTTAGCTGGTGGGGCAGTATCATGGAGAAGTGCAAAACAAACCCTAGTGACTCCATCCACATTTGATGCCGAATATGTGGCGTGTTTCGAAGCAACAGGTCATGCTTTATGGATGCAAGATTTTATCACAGGTTTATGAAATATGGATACAATTTCTAAACCTCTTAAAATCTTTTGTGATAATGATGCAGCAAGAAGATTTACTCAAAATGACAAAGTTTCCAGTAAATCAAAGTTTTTGGAAGTTAAGTACTTTGTATTAAAGGAAAAGCTATACAAGATCAATTGGTGTTTATTGTTGGGGCTCCAACGAGCCAGATGATAGCGGATTCATTAACGAAGGCATTAGCGCCAAAGGCTTATAGAGAGCATCTTATGGGCCTTACTGATTTGCCTTATTATTGAGGACATCATTACAGTAATGATTTCGTAATTCTTATTTTATCAAATATTTACATGTATAAAGGTGAATAAAATAAGAATCTTAAAGAGAATGGCATTATTGTACCCAATTAAATAGGACGGCCATTGAAGTTGTCTTATTTTAACCTTATCAAGGACTTGGTTAGGTTGGGGTGATAGTGGAGTAATTATGGAAGAAGCATGTCATTAAAGACATGTAATCGCTATGATTCACATTGGTAAACCAATTTAGTCACAGTAAGTACTATTTGAAATGAATTTCCTTAAACTGAAATTTTGGATTTTGTTTTATGGTCATATGGGCCAAGTGGGAGAATGTTGGATTAAATGGGTGTGTGTGGCCCACATGACCACAAGCCCATTAAGGATCTTTAATCATACCCACTTGTTTGCACATTTAAGAGACCTAATTATTTTGAGCTCACTTGCCAACAAACTAATAATGTGCTGAGATTGAATGGTTAGGTGATAGTTGGGGGTTAATGGTTCCTTGACCTGCATCACTAAGCAAGAAAGAATAGCAAAGGCAAAGGAGTTGTAAACCTCATGTGAATTCCAAGCCTCTATCATTTCAAGGAGCTTTTGTCACTTCAAGAAAGAGCTACGGAGTCAGATAAGCTCCTCCACATTCTATAATTATTTATGTTCACTTCATTGTGTCATTTGGATTAGACCCGAGGAGATCCTCATGTGGATTGAGGGATCTTAAGCTAACACGTCAATGTATCAACAGACCCTCTCTATTTCCATGTTCTATGAGTTGGTTTTGGGATGGGGAGATTTCTCTATCGAATTGTTCTACAACTCATGATTCCATTCGAAGTACCTTCTGTAAATCATTTACGATTCAGCCGACTCTACCGTTATTGAACTATGCCCCATTTTGTAGGTTTGCTTCAAAAGAAACCTTTTTTGTAGTCACGAAATCTAACTCGTTGGTTGGTCCTGCTAAGTGTTTTTATTACATTAAATAAATAAGTATTTCGAGTCATTCCAAATCACGATCTTAGTCTTAGAAATGGGTCTGAAATGATTCTTTCAAGACTTCTAACTCAGGGTAAAGCCGAGCCGGGGTAATACAAGTCCAAAGTTTCCTAATGTAAAGGACCTCATGCTTTTATTTTCCCATAAGATGCATTTCATACATCTCAACGTATGGGGAAGAAAGCCACTCCAAAGTGTAAAAATATTATTATTAGCTAGGTTTTCAAGTATAGAACTCCTAGGGCAAACATTTATTGATAATAAACACAAACTTCTGTAGTGAAGTAAATTGAAATTCAAACATCTAGAGATTCTAGTTGACAAAAATAAAAGGCAATTTTTCCATCTCAGGGAAAAGGATCAGATGCCTTCTTAGAAATTATCATCATCCCATACTTCTTCTATGCCCTTGTAAGGACTGTTAGTTTCATGAACAAGGGAATAGCCTGTAAGTAATCTTCACCGCACAATTACGCGAAAAAATTTATATATTAGCTTTCGAAAGGAAACTAATTAAGGATGAAACTGAAAGTGCTGAATGTTTAAGTACCCATGACAAGTTGACTGTTGCTAGGAATATGAAAGAGATAGAGCAGTTAAGAAAAGAAAAATCAACATAAGTTAATTTTAGGTTTTGTTATTATAGTTTGTTGTGTGTCTTCGCACTTTCTCGCAAGTCAATAGGGTCATTTCTTCTCCCCTTGTGCTGTGTTGCATGTTGCAGAATGTCATACTTTGTAAAAGTTACTTGCCCAGCCCTTAGCAACTTGAAAGGGTCGTAAAGATGATGTATTCTTTATGTACCTTGAGTACTTTTTTTTTCTCATTTTGGCTTAAGACACATACTCATTTCCCAAAAAGAAAAAAAGAAAAAGAAAAATGAAAATGTAAGGGCTTGACGCATAATGCAGATCAAAGTTCTTTCAAGAGGTCCTATTAAAGCATGTGATTTACATTTTGTATTTCGTTCTCCATGATCTTATTGATCTTAACTGAATCTTATGTTGAGTCTTTCATATAACTAACCCAATGTTGAGTCTTTCATATAACTAACCCATCAGTAGTTTTGGGGCACAGCCCATCCTCAATGGAGTTCATCAATTGATCAAATCACTTGTTGTACTTGACATGGTCAAGGACCATGGATTGCTAAAATAATAAAATTTAGGTGCAGAATCTTACTTCTGATTTATGTTGGTTAACATTATATATGGTTATACATATCCATATAATTCTTGATTTAAATCACTACAAAAATAAGTTAACTAACCATTTTAATCTCAATTCAAAAGAGAAAGGGTAATTTTCTTCTATAAAAATCTCATTTCTCTTAACAAATAAACAGATGCAATAAGAAATTCACCAACAGAGAGATTTAGGTATTGTAAGGAGAAAAATTGCATTGAACAATAAGGAGAGAGAAGTACTTGTCTGTTCAATTTCAGAGAACTTGGGAAACAGATCCTCAGGAATAGACCAATCAAACACATCAAGATTTTCCCTTATCCTTGCTTCATTTGTGCTCTTGGGTAGCACACTTTGACCCATTTGGAGGCCCCAATGCAGAGCAACCTGTCCAGTAGTCTTTCCCAATTTCTCTGCAATCATATTTAGATTTGGCTTCTTAAGGAGATCCCCTTTCATCCATGATGTACCCGGAGAACCTAACTTCGAGTAGGCCTGTCACCAGAAACATTAGATAAACCATGATGAACACATAGACATAGGTAATGATTAAGGACCTGTTTGGTTGCAACCCAAATCAGGTTAGGTTTGAGTACACGTTCAATTATGAACATATAGTAGCTTATTAATCATATACCATATTTCTCTGGTTCCGTGAACTTGTAACATTATAATTCTCCAAGACCATATCTCAAAAGTCGTTCTAAATTTCTCTATTATTGGAGCTGCACTGTAAACTTTTCTTGTGTACTCCATCGAAGCTCTGTCCATTGTTGCTACACTAGAATATTCAAGCCAATTGCAATTGGATGTTCCCAGATACAAACTAAGGAAACAAGAAATTAGACAGAAAATACACTAATGAAACAGACGCTAATAGATTGCAAGACTTACAAATAGGTGAACACCCTTAGATTGACAGAACTCACTGAGCCGGTGTTGTTGCCATCCAGGATGGCACTCCACCTGATCAACCGCTGGAGGCACACGCCTTGCCAGAATCATATAGCTTCACTCCATGTGCCGGGGATGTCAAGTGGATCCATGTTTTCTGGCTTGAAACCACGAGTCAATTTCTTTGTCCTCATGGGCCAATGGATCTTCAAAGATTTAACAGCATTGTTTAGATAAAAACTACAAACAATATTTCACCTAAAGAAAAATATTATAAGTGTAGTTGTATAAATAAATCATTGGTAAATGATGGAAAATAGTACATTATAAGAGCTTACACCTTTAAACTTGGCCAAAGACAATTGAGTAAAAATACATGGAATAAAAAAGTATGGCAAGATTAAAATCCAGACTGCAAACAATATCTCATCTAAACAGAAGCAGCCTTTACAGACACTAGGAGCTGGATATGGACTGGGCTAGCAGGGGTCCAGTCCAAGCCTGGCCAGAAATGGGTGTAATTTGGACTGTTTTTTCTATCCCCATGTGCTGGACCAGGCCTGATTTCTGGTCCAGTAGTTAAACAGGCTGTGCCTAGGCATGTCAAATGGCTGACTATAAACCCAATATGACCTGACATATAAAGCAAAGGACAACATATAGCAAAAGGGCTGCCCTATGCCTAATTTCAGTCCCAACAAGAACCTGGATATTGGGCCCAGTAACTACATAGGTTGGGATGGTCATACATACATCAACAGAGGATAAACAAAACAAACTGCAGAACTGTGAAACACCAAAGTCCAACGTATAGGAAAAGAATTCACAAAATGGTACTTTAACTGTGAGTCAGATAAATAACTAAATGTGAGACAAAAGCCACCCATGAAAACTTGATAGAATATAAATTCTGAAGAGAAAACAGATACCAGGTACAGATCAATATAGTCAAGCTGCAAATCTTGCAAAGCAGCATCCAAAGCCACTGGCACATCTTCAGGTGCATGATCACTGGACCTGCACAGGTAAATTTACATTATGTCAATTGGAAAAACAAAGGGATGTGAAGGGGTTGGATTTGGGTCTGTTACGCTGGTCAATGGTGGACTTCAACCCAAACCTCATCAAATTTGGATGTCTGACACAACCCAATCACTGAATGGGTCTATCCATAATTCTGGAGTCAAATCTAACCCCACTTTTCAATTACGCCCCATGGACTGCCTATGAGTTAGTTAACCCCGCAGGCATTTGGAAAAACAGGGATCCATTGCTGTTCTGAGTTTAGATTTCTGATCTAAAAGGTTTGACTCAGTCATGATCATTACATTAGTCATAAACACATTCAGATAGTTGGACATGGACCTAAGTACCTCTGGACTTGACCCAACTACCAAAAGGGTCTTTAACTGTGGACTTTAATTAAGACCCAGTCGGTCTGCTTCAGTTTCTGAAACATTGTTTCAACAATTTGTCCAAAATAAAGATGGTGGGTATCTACAAAATTAGACCCCAAGTTTTTCTTCTAAGAGAAAAAGAAAAACCCACCACAGTTTTGAGGTGATAAACATATCTTCACGCTTCAAGACTCCATCTTCGAACAGCTTCTTCAGGGCCTGACCAACCTGCAATTTTAACAAGCTTATTAATACTGTTGTCATTGCTCCTTTTTCATTGGATCAATGTAAGAAATAATGTGGCCTCCGATTAAGGATGTGGGAAAGACCCAGGGCGGGCTTATCTCCCTGCCAGTCAAGTGATGAGGGATTCTAATAGGGGTAGAGTTCCACTATAGCATGGCTCCTCAGGGATTGCGTTATCCTATAATGCAAGGATACTTCACAATGAGCAATGTATCGCGTCGCATCCGATCGTGCTTCACTTTTTATATGTAAAATTCATGTTTCTTACATGTCCATAGCGTATCATGCCGTATTGGGCGTCATAGGCTTTATCTAAGAGGGTTAGAAACCTTTGTTTGTGAATTTACCTCACAACCGAACACACAGCGGTATTGCAATAGATCCATATTTAAACCATCTGGGATAGCAATCAATACATGTAGATTAAGCTAAAGAGATACATGGAAAGATACAAGATATAGATAAACAATGCCATCACCTCCTCATTATCATAATTATAAGCACAGTCAATATGCCTGTAGCCTGCCTGCATAGACGCAGAGGATATGACATGAGTAAGTTAGTGCGAACCAGTGGAATGGATGGATAGGATTGGTTTCGAGTTTTACCTTAACGGCTGTGATCACTGCATTGTAGACTTCACCTAGGGGAGACTGCTACGTGCCCAAACCAACGGATGGGATTCTCCCTCCCGTGTTGAGATCGAAATACAGGAGGTCGTTGGACATTTGTTCTTCTTTTTATTCAACAGTCACTCACCCAACTCTCTTCCCGAGTCCCAACCACGGAAGAGATACAAAACAGACAGAAAGAAGCAAAAAGGATATCTTGTACTTATAATAGAAGAGAAGAGAAGAGAAGGGGAGCAAAAGAGATGCGGGTCTGTGAAGAGAGAAATCCATTTGGATTTCTGGACCAATTTTTTCTCACGCTTACAACTGTCGTTTCGTGGAAAGCATATTTTTCTTTTTGTCCTATTTCTTTTCATAAGAGGATTTGAAGCAAATAGAAGGCTTTTTGTGGGGATGCTCCAAATGGGAGTCGGCAGAACCATTGAATGTGGTGTTGGGTTCGATTAGGGCTTATCTATGGTCCTTATTTGGAGTGACTCACATGGTCCAGGTGAAGATCTGTAAGCCTCGGGTGGAACCTAGTCCTCGACACTCTCCCTCAAGTAAAACTCGGTCGGTGGATTTTTGGCGACATGCTTCTTTATTTCGGTACTAAGTTCGCAAACTGATATTATGTTAAATTTCATTACCTAACCATTCCTACCAAATCCTTGAGGCTTTAGTAAAGGCAGCAGAAATATTTTTCAATTCAGGTTCGGAGTAGTTTTGGGTTTGCTGTTTTTTACCTGAATTAGATACGAGTGGGTTTTTGGATGTGTTGAACCCTATCTTCACTTGGATTTAAATTATATACTACTCAAAAAATCTTTCAAATAAGATAAGGGAAGCAAGCATTGTTGTAGGCAAGGGATCTTTTTTTTTTTTTTTTGGGATTTTTAAGTTGTAAAGTTCAAATCCCACTCAAGACATGAGTTTCTTTTTCTTTTAAAAACGAAATGAAGATTATCAGCCAGCAACCCCACTGGACTAATACATTTATACCGTATAAATATTTATTCAATCGGTCCCCCTTTGCTAGCACCGGTCCTTGTGGATCCCACCTAGTGATGGGACCAAGGAGTTCGAAAGATCTCCCCTTCACATATTTGTGTATGGTGAATGAGGCCTAGATCATCATTCTAACTACTTGATCAACTGTCTATAAGTTTTAATCTTCCAAAAATAGTGCACAATCAATCTAATGATCCAGTCCATTTAGATGATATCAAAGTTGAACATTGATTATCGGGCCTTGGCGGAGGTTTTCCTTATTAAATATCCTTTCGTTCAATTTCTTATTGTGAAAAATAGGCCTTAACACAGTCTTAGATCCCAATAACAAGATCTCTATTAAATTTCAGAACCAAGTGATTAATCTAGTAACTAATCCTAAATCAGATTAAAAGTAAGCAACCACACAATGAGAATGACACATGATGTATACGTTGAAAACCCTATTCGGAAAAAACTACGGGCCTTACCGTCCAAGCCAACAAACAACCAAGCAAGATAAATCGAAAGTTACAAGAAAACTCACAACCATTTTCTAGTTGCACTTCAACCTAAGGACTGTTTTGATCTTACCGACTACTTGCCGTACACCTTCATTATGCTTGACCCAATCACCTTAAATGCCTCTTCAAGACGAATCTACTTCAAATGAGTAGAAGAAATGAAAAAGTAGAAGAAATGAATTCCAAAGCAAGAACTTTGGCGCAACAACTTAATGAAGCTTTAGAGAAGAAAAGATCTCTCAAATTGATTCTAACGCTTAGAATTGGAGAGAAGAATAAGTGGTGCTCTTTAGGTTTGTTATGATTCTCAATATATAGCCTTTAGGTCGTGCATGAAGTCTTTTAAGATGGATATAACATGAATTGGCAAGCAGAGAGAAATTAGAAAATAGAGTCCAGCCGAATCTGAATTTCCGCGAACTACTCGCTCAAGCATAGGTGTGCGCACTCGAGTGCGTGAAGGTCCTGTCCCTCGTACGCCTTCTCTTAAAGGCGCCTTTTTCTTGATGCACGGATCCCAAGCCAATATGACTCACTTAGCATGCTTGTATTACTTGTATGTCAAGACAAAGGAGACAAGACCTGAGAATTTGTCTTTCTTTAACTCTTTTTTTTCTGCCACGTGATGTCATCATGAAAAAGGTCCACCTGTGATGGGAAAAGTTCTCATGTGATGACACAAATGTTCCCATATGATGAAATCATGAAAAAAGTTCTCATATGATACTAATTGGAAACTCACAGCACTAACTAGTGCAAGGTGCACCTATGTAGCCTTCGAGTCTTGATTTAATACGTCTTGTAGCCATCTATCTTGGGCAGCCCCATTGATAATACAATTGTAAATAAATCTCAGGTTTTGTCCAATACCCAATGAATTTACCAATACTAATTATAATAGGATTATGATCCTTACTTGTTGTATTATTGTATTCTGTCCTCATTTAATAATATGATATCCTTCACCCCTCACTTCTTTAATAATTTTTCAGTGGAGCTCAGTTGACCACGAATTCTTTTGTATTATATGCAGACAAATGAGCCCTAGGGACTTTGTGCAGAGCCCTAGGGACTTTGTGCAATGAGAGGATTGTGCACTTTGTGGGTTTCTGAGAGAGGACTCTACATATCTACCCCTCTCATAGGAAATTGAATTCTTCTATATTGAGGAAAACCAATTCATTTTTCCTACAAGGAAAATGTATTGCATCAAACAAGGGAATAGTGGCTGTATTCAAAACCAAAATAATATGGATCAAGCTAAGATGCGGCCAATGCCTGACCTCTTATTGGACCTGGCTTAGATAAGTTATATATATCACCCATATGCATTTCAGTGACTACACGTTTACTGTTAGCACAATTCACCATCCTAGAATATCAATGATGGAAACATCTCAGTTGTCCAATTAGTGGCCCACATAGGCCGCCTTGAGCCTAGCCTTGTTCAACATTACTAGTATTAAGGATAGACCCAGGGTAGCGAGGCCCATTAATTGGGCTCAATATTAACATAATACCAACTAGCATTTGAAAGGGATGGCAATGAATTGGGTTAAACGGCTGATTCACCCAAGCCAATCTTACTAGGGAAGAGTGTTGGTGCTAAAAAAATTTATGAAAACTTTCACAAAAAAGAAGAAGAATATGTAGAAAATGTATACTCCATTTAGGGCCCAAGCCCATCCTTAATGGTAATAGTTGGATCTTAATCAATTAGGTCTCTTTCAACTAACTTGAATTCTCCACTTTCATTTTCTCCACATTCAACCAGATCCTAATTTTTATGAAAAGTGGGAGAAATGATCTTCTCCTAAGAGAGATGGGAAAAAAAAACATTTCATATAGTAAAACTGAATTTGTAATAATTATTATTTTTGTTGTTGACAGGGATACCCCATGCATCCCGATGATATTTGACCTAATAAGACTAATTCCACCAGCACATGTACAACCTAACAATACTCATGCACTAGGAAATCTGAATGGTTTCAAACACACGACAAACCCATGCCTTATACCAATGAACCAACACCCAAGCAGGTACTAAATTTGCAATTATTATAAAGTGATATTAACCAATTAATAGGAGTGAACAGCCATCCCCTCTTGATATGGCCTGGGAGCCCATATGAAAGCAAGACAATTAAGACGGTTAGGGAGTTTGATTTTGGACATTTTCTAAAATCCAACAATTAAAATAAATCTCAAGAGACACATACATGTGACTTTTCAAAATACTTCAAATTTTATATTTTTTTTTTACTAAAATCTATTTGTGCCTTTTGGATGAAATGTGTTTTTTGAGTCATTTATGAGTAGATGTAACCCACTTCTAAAGAGTTGCTTCTAACTCTATACATTAAGGTCATTTTCAAGTTTTTTATAGAGCATTTAAAATACAAAGATCACAGAGTTTTTTTCTCAAATTATTTTCTGATTTTTAAAGGCAGCCATATTCCTAATTCTAATGTATAGACTTTGAATCAAAGCTGGGCGTTGTATCCTAGGGACATAATTTCATCAAAACCATCGGCATGCATAAAAGTATTGTCTTTAAGAAAATACCTTAATTGGTGTGCCTTGACCCTTTTTTATTGCTTTTTTAATTCAATTTCTCACTTTCACTTTTATTTATTAATTATTTATTCTAATTATCTATTTGTGATTCCGATTGCACATTCTTCATAAATATTTTCTCCAACATTTGATAGGTCCTCGCGTGACCTACCTCCATGCTCAAAACGGAAACTATTTGATTGAGGGAGGTACACTTTCAAGTTGTTAAAGTTAAACCTAAAGCAGTTAGACGGTTTCCATTTGGGTGATTACTAATTCATGGGGTTGGGATGGGGATGGGGATGGGGATGGGAATTGGGGGTTAGTAAGTGCTAAAGGTTTGGATCAATCACAGGGTGGCCCAAAATACCCAATTTTGTGCTTTTTTTGCTTAGGGATAGCCCAACCATTGTTGAAAATTCAGCCACTTAGTTCTATTTTGGTTTAAAGAAAGGTTTCATCAAACCAAATCTGTCTACAGTGAATCATTATAAGAGAAAAGTGGTGAATCTCCACAAAGGGACTCTACACCTCTTCATTTCAGCTCATTTCTCCACCTAGGAGGGAACTCAAGTTTAAATTTATACCATGTAGAGTCTCTTACCCTCTTTTAACATCTAAAGGACACTTGATTTCATTTTTGTCAATCACCATTGGCAATCATTGTGGACATGCATTTCATTTTCATATATGAAAATGGAGAAGAAAGGGTAGAGTCTCTCACCCTCTTTTTAACATCTAAAGGACACTTGATTTCATTTTGTCAATCACCATTGGCAATCATTGAGGACATGCATTTCATTTTCATATATGAAAATGGAGAAGAAAGTAGCTGCATGATGTAAAAATATTTCTAGAAGTTCAAGTGTAACTCTCAAGGCAAACATTTATTGACAAACCATATTTAAACACAAATATTCTATAATGAAGAAGTAAACTGATTTCGAACACCAAAAGATTCTATGTTATGGAAGGTAAACACGCCCATCTAAAAGAAAAAGATCAAAGGTGTCTGCTTAGAAGCCATCAGCATCCCATACGTCTTCTATGCTCTTGTAAGGACTACAAGTTTCATGAACAAGGAAATGACCTACAATTAATCTCCTCTGCACAAAGAAAAAAAAATTAAAAGGAAATATCAGATATCTATAAGGAAATTAACTACATATCAAATGGAAAGTGCTTTATTAAAGTGCTCATGACAAGATCACTGTCCTACGAATCTAAACAAGATATAGAATAAATTTAATAATTAAAAATAAAACTTATGATTAATGAAACATGACCCCATACTTTCCATCAGTATTGCACTGGTGGTAGCTAATCACCTGATTTTATCTTTTCGGGCTCACCTTTGCTTGGTCCAACGTAATCACATCACACTCATCCTCATATAAATGCACGTGTCCAATTCTCACTTGATAAATGATCCATACATGGATTTACATGTGAGAAATATGTGTTATAGTTCTTCTTCTTTTTTTTTCCTTAATAATGAATCAAACAGTGTACATCACTCTAATTGGCCTTTCATGATAAAAATGAAGAAAAAGGAAAAAAGCTAGGAAAGAAAGATGATAAGAAAATAATTACAAATAAATAGAAGCAATAAGAAATTCATGGACAGAGAAATATAGATGTTGTTAGAAGAAAACATGCATTGAACAATGAGGAGAGGAGTACTTGCCTGTTCAATTTCAGAGAACTTGGCAAACAGATCCTCAGGAATGGACCAATCAAATACATCAAGATTTTCCCTTATCCTTGCTTCATTTGTACTCTTTGGCAGCACACTTTGACCCATTTGGAGGCCCCAACGCAGAGCAACCTGTGCAGTAGTCTTGCCTAATTTCTCTGCAACTATATTTAGAATTGGCTTCTTGAGGATATCCCCTTCCAACCATGTTGTACCCGGAGAACCTAATGGCGAGTAGGCCTGTCACCAAAACATTGGATAAACTATGATGAACAGATGATTATGATGACAAGGACCTATTTGGTTGTATCCTAAATCGCAAAAGGTTTAATTAATAACACATTCAAGGTTAACTAAAGATTATAAACATAAAGTAGCTTATGAATCATTAAACCATGAAGGTCATCGTGGGGGAAATCCTCAGATGATCCCGATTCTATTTGGTAGTGCTTTCTTCTCTTTTATGTTTCCTCCTCTAGTTCTTCGAACTTTGAATACTATAGTTCTTCATGACCATATATATATCATAAGATGTTCTTAGTTTCTTTATTATTGAAGCCATACTGTAAACTTTCTCATGTGTACTAAATCCAACTTCTATCCATTATCACTAAGCTACACTTTTCAACACAATAACGATTGGATGTATCTAAATACGAACTGTAACACCCCGTCCCTTAACCCCTTATTAATTATAATTAATTGCTGGATTAGTTAGTAAGCGTGTTTAGAGTTTTAACGAGTCGGGTTTGACGTATGGATCACGCGTGTGAAGTCTTGCGCGAGTCTGAGTGCATTTGGGTAGAGTAGGGGGTTGGTTTGCAATTTCGGGAAGTTTCAAGGGTTTTTATGAGATTATGAGTTTTTGTGAGTTTGGGTGCATCGAGTAGATCTCGGCGTTTTATGAACTTTAGTCTTCTGTGGCATTTCAATCTAACAAGTCGAAGATGCCCGAATCTCATCCTTAGTGAAACCAAGGACTAAACTCAAATTAGCCATTAAGCTTAACCTAATATAAGCTACAACAGCCATCTCATTTTCCCTCTTTCTCATTTCACTCTCTATCTCTCTCCAACTCATCCCCTTCACTGCCTCCTTGCCAACGACGACCACCAGAGTTCCAACGTCACCGGCAAACACTCCTATCTTCTTCTCTAAGCTCCCAAAGATCCACCCATCTACTTTTCTAAGCTTTTCATCAACAACCCATTCAAAGGTAAGTTTCCCAAGCTACTAGGTCTAGCTATTCTTCTTCCTTTGGCTTAGAAATGGATTAGAGAAGCTCAACCCCTCCCTTTGCATTCATTTTATAGAGAGATTTTGGTTTTGGAAGCCATTTTCACAAATTTGAGCTCAAAGAGGATTTTTCCCCCAAATTTCTTTTTGGTTTAAGCTCTTCGTCAAGGCAAGTAGATATTTATATTTATGCTTGATATGTTTGTCTCCCTTGATTTGTATGGAAAATGATGATTTAGATGTTAAATGCTCAATGGATGCTTTAGAGGTTTGAAAACATGATAATTAGGTTTGTTAGCCTACTGAAATGGATTTTGATTTTCATGACTTGATTGCTAGAATTGTGGGTTGAGGTTAGATTGCTTTTATACTTGATATTGGTTGTGAATCAGGTTCAAGGAAAAAGGAATGGATTTGGATCCATTTCATTGTAGAAATAGAACCTGGGTTCTATTTCCGCAGTGTATGTCGTCGACCAGCCACGGGGCGCGGTCGACCAGCCACACAGGGTTAGGTTCTTTGGAACCTAACCAAAACACTGTTCACCTATTTTATGTTACAACTTGATGTCAACCCGGGCATTGACCAAGTCAACCGGATATGAAGGGTGTCGACCCGACCAAGGGGTCAGGACTACCGGACCAAATGTGGACCCCTTTTTGAAGGAGATCTTTTAACCTTCTTTTGGATGGACTTAGGAGGAACTTTGGCTATCCTTTTTTTACTCATTTGACCTTATGTGAGAATGTTTTGAGCCGACGATCTTCATAGTTATTTCGGTTGTATTGGATGTCAATCGAACTCAATCTTGAACGGTACGGGACAACGGGATACCCTCCTTTATATCTATGCACGAAGATTGTTCGTCTGGGTATTGTGAATCCTAATCCCTTTCGTTGACTGAGTCGGTTGTACAATGCTTCGGGTTTAACACTAGACTTAGGTTTGGATTGTTTATCGCTTCTAATTCTGAATTGTAGCGTCTGGTACTATTTACATGCAATGTGGATTGTTCTTTAGCTCTATTTACTTTGCTTTTTTTTGGGATCACATTGAGAACTTAGATGATGGGCTTAGGATCCCCTTTGATTTTCCGGTTTGTTCTGAAGTTTGTATGAGGTGTTGAGGCTAGGTGGCTTTGATTGTAAAGATTAAAGAGAACTACTATTGAAGTTTGTTAAAAGTCTGATATGCTCTGAAGCAAAGTAGTTCCTTTATTGTTTAATGAATCTTGTTCGCGCAAAAAAGCCTAGCCCCTCGCTGATGTCTGTTTAGGATTCTTTTTGTTAGGCACCACTCAGTTGTTAACGTCCAACACTGCCGGGGCACCACTTGTGAGAGGGCTTTGAATTTAGGATCATCTGCAGTTCGGGTTGGTGTATTGGACACCAAGGTGTAATGGACACCTATAGATGCCAATGGGGTATCGACTCCGATTGAATGGGGTATGATCCCAACTATTTATATCTCCACCACAACTCAATTTGAGTATGGAGGGCAATGACACTATCCCGTGATAATTAGCAAATGTGGACCGCCTACTTTGATAGATGTTTATGCTAGTTTGATTATAATTAAAATGCTATACATTTCATGTGATTTTGTCTATTCGTTTACTCTTACTCATACTGCATATCTTGATGTTATATATTTATTGTTTGTCGACCGTTGTATCTGATGATGCTACTCTTTGTGCATAGGTACCGAGCCCTTTTATACCGAAATGAAGACAACGGAGGAAGTTCAGGCATATCAACCTGATGACCTCTTAGACTATAGTATGGACGACATTGTATAGCCGTACTGTCCCCATACATGAGAGCCTTCATGCTTTATCTGGATTAGCTTCATCTTTTGATTAGGCCTACTTTTAGCATGGCTTATTGTTGTAAATAATACTTTTGTTAATTGTCTTAAACTCGAACTTTGGTTAATATAACCCAGTATTTGCCTTAAACTATACATATTGAGATACCAATTGTTTGTTGAAGTTTCCGCTATTGATTTTACATATCCGAGGAAATGTTTATACCTCACAGCGGTCTTTGATCCAGTTGAGACATGATTGATGCCAAGTTGTATTTAATTAATGTTGGAACAAAATTTAATTGACCCTAATCTCACACATAACCCCGGTTTCACTTTTGGGGGCGTGACACAAACTATGCAAGCAAGTAATTAGAATGAGTGTGTGTGTGTATATATATATATATATATACACACACACTAATGAAACAATGCGAAAAGACACAGGACTTACAGATAGGTGAACACCCCTAGATCGACAGAACTCGCGAAGACGGTGTTGTTCCCATCCAGGGTGGCATTCCACCTGATTCACTGCTGGAGTCACACGCGCTATCTTCAGCAAATCGTCCAATTTCTTTGAAGAAAGGTTGCTCACACCAATCGCATGAGCCTTGCCGGAATCATATAGCTTCTCCATTGCACTCCATGTGCTGGGATAGTCGAGTGGAGCCATGTTTTCTGGGTCATAACCGCGTGTCGATTTCTTTGTCCTCAGGGGCCAATGAATCTTCAGAGATTTAACAGCATTGTTACCATTCAAAAAAAAAAAAAAAGATTTACCAGCTTTGTTTAGCTATTATATAAAAATGACAAAACTATATTTCACTGAAAGGAAAAATTAATATGTGTAGTTGTACAAATAAATCATTGGTAACTGATGGAAAAGGATACACTTTTAAACTTGGGCGAAGACAAGGAATAAAAATGGATAGGATGACAAATATCAGAAAGTTAAAATCCAAACAGTAAACAGTATCTCATTTAAACAGAAGCAGCCTTTACAGGCACTAGAGCTGGATATGGACTAGGCTAACAAGGTCCCAGTCCAAGCCTGGCCAGAAATGGGTGTGATTTGGGCTGTATTCTCTTGCCCCATATGCAGGGCAGACCAGATTTCTGGTCCAGTGGTTAAACGGATCACCTCTAGGCATGTAAGTTAGAAACAAATGCCTGACTATAAAGTATAAACCCAATTTGACCCGGCATATTTAAGCAAGGGACAAAGTTTATCAAAAGGCTACCCTGTGCCTAACCTTTAATGGATATTGATCCCACTAACCACATAGATTGGGATGGTCATACTGCAACAGAGTATAAACAGAAAAACAAAAATGTAAACCACCAAAAGTCCAATGTATGAGACAAGAACTCACAAATTGGTACTTTAATTGTGAGTTAGATAAACAGCTAAAAGTGAGACAAAAGCCAGGAATGAAATTCTATAGAAGACATTTTGAGTTCTGAAGAGAAAACACATACCAGGAACAGATCAACATAGTCAAGCTGCAAATCTTGCAGAGTAGCATCGATTGCCACTGGTACATCTTCAGGTGCATGATCACTACACCTGCATTGATAAATTTACATTTTGTCAATTGGTAATTCTGTAAAACACCCCCTATTCTGCCCCTCTTTTTTTTGGACATGGCCCACCTTGAGTCAATCTAATATTTTCATACACATTAGCCCTGGTGAATAGTCACAAGTCCAAATATGACACCCATCCAAATTTTCCTCACCATTGGATTGAAATAATAAGAAAATAATGCCTAAAAGCATTAAATTTTAGGATCATGGATCGAGTCAGTTTTGTACATAAGTAGGTCTCATATAGATCTTTCCATCCAATGTACTTCCATGATGATCATGCATTCAAGTGCGCCCAACTAGGAGTCCCGGATGCGGTCTAGCACTGCCCCTGTCAATTGGTATCTATCATTTTGTCAATTGGTAGAACAGAGGGATGTAAAGGGGCTGGATTTGGTTCTGGTCGATGGTGGACTTGAACCTGAACCTCATCAAAATTTTGAATGTCTGAGTCAGCCCAATTACTGGATGGGTCCATAATCATGGACTCAAATGTAATCCAGTGTCCAGACCCAGTTTGTCTGAATCAGTTTTTAAAACATTGTTTCTACAATTTGTCAAGAATCAAGATGGTGGGTATCTGTAAAACTAGATCCTAAGAATTTCTTGTAAGAGAAAATAAAAAACCCACCAGAGTTTTGAGGTGATAAACATATCTTCACGCTTCACTACTCCATCTTCAAACAGCTTCTTGAGGGCCAAACCAATCTGCAAAATTTTACCAAGCCTAGTTATTTATATTCACCTCATCACTGAAATGTGATTTTTTTTCTTTAGATGAATCCATGCAGATTAAGATAAAAAGATGCATGGAAAGATATGGAAAAGACAATGCTGTCACCTCCTTCTCATTATAATACGCTCGAGCACAGTCTATATGCCTGTAGCCTGCCTGCATGGACGCAGAGGATATGACATGAGTAAGGTAGGCCGAACCAGTGGAATGGACGAGTACGATTGGATTGGAGTTTTACCTTAACGGCTGTGATCACTGCATTGTACACTTCACCTGGGGGAGACTGCCACGTGCCCAAACCGACGGACGGGATTTTCGCTCCCGTATTGAGATCAAAATAGCGGAGTTCGTTGGCCATTTGTTCTTCCTTGTTCAGCAAATTCACCTCATTCACCTCCCAAGTCCTACCCACAGAAGAGAAGCAAAACAGGGAATGAGATTTAAAGATATGATGTTGTTGTATTTATAGAGGACTGGGAGAAGACTGAAGAGGGCAGCTGAGAGAGACGGGTCCACTGCGCTGAATGTGACACCTATGGTAGGTAGTCCGTGGGACAGTTGAATATGTTACAAGGTCGAAGTAGTGCTATCAATGGGCCTGATTAGGACAGGCTCACATAGCCTAGGTTAGATCCAGTGAAATTTGCAAGGCTTGAATAAGAGCCATTATTATTCATAGGAATGGCAATGCAGGGTCGGTTTTAAATGGGGAGGCGTTCCTGACCGGCTTCTATTAGGGGTGGGCGGGTTTGATATTGAATTTACTAAGTATGGAGCGGATATGGATTTTTTTGTCTTTAGCCGAGTTAGGCTTAGGTAAGTTTGAGTTTTCGGTATGCTTGATCTACCCCGCTTTATTTATCTTTAAATTAGATATTGCTAATTCATTTTTAAAAACAATTATTATAGCATACATGGTGATAAACTGTGCAACAGAGATATACTTAGGGTCTGTTTGGTTAGTGATATTCTTGGTTGGCAATTGGATATGTTGGGAAACTCTGGTAGTGTTTCTGACCATGTCTCCTTAGCATTCCAAATGCTATGTTCGATTTATATAATTCTCAAAAATTTTAATACTAGCTTGTATGAAAAACCACTTTTAGCCTTTTAGATGTTAGAATTCTTGTTATGTTGTATGTTAAAATTTCACTTAACACGTGAGTTTCTTTTGCTCTTTATTTTTTTTTTTAATAACTAATGGGTGTTCCAAGTCTTTGGGCCGAACTAATCCCTACGGATTCAGGGGAAGCAAAGTAAATTTCATGTGGCCCTAGTGTGGTAGTGCAATTTTGAACCTTCAACCATCCTCAGCATGCCAACCGGACTAGTACATATATGCAATATAAAGGTTTACTAAAGATTAAGCAATATTTTCTTTAATATCATTTCATTCAGTTTGTTGGGTGTCCAACTCCAATCTGATTCGAAGCGGTAATATTGAATTTCGAACCCCCTTGAATTGGTGGTCTAATGGACTACTCTTCTTTTCCAGGCTGCTGCGTTGGGTGCAAGAACCTTTCTTTTTCCGGATTACATACAGCCTTTGTAGAGGATACAATGAACCCCAAATCCTTCGCGCGTGACGTCGAGGCTTACGTTTAATGGAAGTTGAGTCAAATATCCAATAGTTTGTAGCCCATTTCAACTTACTCATTTCAACTTACTCTATTTCAACTCTACTCTATTTTCCTCGGTAAAATATCCAACAGTTGTAAACCATTGAGGATTTTACCGGATAAATCCTGAAATACAACCATTTATCCCGAAGGGTCCTAGAAAAATGTGCAGCTCTAATGTGGTCTTCCCGCCACATTTCTATTTTTTTTTTTTTTTATTCCTACTGATGATATTTGAGTGACGCTATCGTCTGTCTCTTTGCGTACCCTTTATAACTGCGCGTCGTTCCCTATTTTCCATTCTTCTTATACCCTATCTTCCTCAAAACTTGTACTTTGTCTCCAACTGAAGGCAGATGCTGTCTATAGGCTTCTATAATCACTCCATCGGTCATTTTGATTTCATTTTAGTGGTTGATGATCTCCATTTAAGAGGTCTGTGCATTTATGTCTACTTTTGCAGATTTACATGAAAAAAATGAATATAATGTCTCATTTGTGATGCTTTTACTTTTAGTTTGGTATAAAAGAAGTTAGATAAGCTCACAGACATTTGTATTGTATATTTTGGAGTGTGAAACGTAATGCCTATACTATATTCTTGCATATATTTTGTATATTGTTTGTAACCCTAGGCAGTTTTTAATATTTGTGAGTGTTGGGTGTTTTAGATCATAGATTAACGTGTTTAGCCATTTCCAATATATATGTTTGAATTTTTCTGTGTAGATCGTTTTAGGACACTGTTTTATGCCTTTAACTCATTGCAATCCCACACCTCTTTGGTTAATGAGGTGTTGTTTGCATTGGAAGTATATGTTGGTACAGTAATGTGACGTACATAATTGTTTTCTGTTTTTAAAATAGGATGTCGGGTGGTGAGTTGATTGTGAGTTTTCATTACAACGGGGAATTTAAATTTGACATGATTCACCCGGTGTACGAAGGCGGAAATCAGAAGATGAAGTTCATTCAAAGCGATATAACATTTTCCGAATTTGTGAACATAGCTCTTGAAACTTCACATTGGCCGGAAACTTGCGATAACCTAAGCATACATTATCTCCATTACAATGGTCATGTGTTTTCATTGGCTACCATAGAGGATGATAGCAACATCAAGTGCATGTTAACACTTGCAAACCACAATAAAAATGGGATATATTTATACATCAATAGAAGACCGATAGGTTCCGCCAAACATATCGGAGAACAGACAAGGTACATAAGTTTTTTTCTCGTATTTTAAATAATGCAGAAAACTATTTCTAGTTAATGCCTGATATAGTTCCTCCCATGTGTTTATCTTGAAGGTCATTTGGGATGGATATGCATTCTTTACGAGGCAAACAAACTGATTATTCGGGGAGCAATCATAATTGGAAGTGCAAAGTACCTCCCGTTGAAAGTCATGAAAATCCTACTGCCAATCTATTCGAAGATGATGACATTCATTTCTCAGCAGAGCAACACATTGCTAGCGATAAATTGGCGAAAGAAAGTTATTGCATTCTCGTTGACCGTGTTGATGTAGTGAACATGCCTGATTACAGACAGTTGGTCACTATTGAATCTGGGAACATAGGAACCAATATTGCAGGGAGTTCAAGTGTAAGAGGCAAAAGACCTCCGATGTAGAATGTTGAAGAATATAGCTCCCATAATTGGAAAGTTATATTCGAAGATGATATGGTCCCAGAAGAATTTGATACATAGTTAAAGCACAATTCATCTCGGGAGATGTGGCTTGGGTGCGAATTTGCGAATCGTGATGGTTTTAGGAGGACTTTAGAAAAATTTTCAATATACAACAACTTCACTCTTCAGCACTTAAAGACACAACAGTTCAAAGTCAATGCATGTTGCAAGGAATGTGACCGCCCATGGCGCATTCACGCATAAATGATTGATAGTGGACCACGCTTCAAGGTTCAAACCTACAACCCACTCCATAAATGTTCGAAGCCAATGATGGGAACGGCACATCGCCAGGCATCATCAAAACCGATTGCAGATTATAGTTTGGAGAAAGTACGGTTAAATCACAACATTAGGCCAAAGGAAATAATGAATTACTACCAAATGGAGTTTGGTGTCACAATTTCTTACAGGAATGCACACATGGCAAAGGACATTGCACTGCGCATAGTTAGAGGCTCGTATGAAGAATTGTTTAAGATCCTCCCTCTGTATTCTGAGGAGTTGAAAATGGCGAACCCGGGTATTGTCACCAATATTGATTCGTCGGATGACGGCAGGTTCAAGAGATTCTTTTAGGCTTTTGGTCCTTGCATTCAGTCATTCACATCATCGCTTAGGCCAATGATTACGGTCGATGGATCACATCTCCGTGGCAAGTACCCAAGAGTTTTAATGGTGTTCGTGACCCTCGATGCAAACCACAAGCTGTTCCCAATTGCCTTTGCATTTGCATTTGCGGAGGCAGAAAGGGGCGACAAGTGGGAGTGGTTCCTCGCCAATCTTTCTGTATCATTGGGAGAACCTACAAATTTGACAATTGTCTCCGACCACCAGAAGGGCCTTGTTCCTGCGTTGGCAAATGTTATTCCAAGTGCAAGTCATTGTTACTGTTGTCGCCACCTCGCGGAAAACATTAAATCAACCTACAAAGATCTGCCGGTTGTGATGAAATTCTGGTGTGCCGCAAAGGCATACAAGCGGTGTGAATATGAAGCATTTATGGAAGACACACTACAAGAATTTGCACTTTTATCGGCATTTTTCGCCGGCGCAATAATTAAACGCCAGGAAAGTATAACTTATGCCGGCGCAAAAGCGTATTTCGCTGGGAAAAGATAGAGTTTTCCCGGCGACATTGTTTCGCCAACAAAGGTTCAATTTTTCCCCGCGCTTTTTTGTCTTCGCCGGCAAAGGTTTGATTTTTCCCGACGCTTTTTTATTTTCGCAGGCAAATGTTAGATTTTTGCAGGCACTTTTTTGTTTTCACCGGAAAAGTTTAGAATTTTTGCCCCCGCCAATTCCACTGTGCCTTCGCGCCTTCATTTGGGAAATCGCTTCTTTATTTGGGAATTTTTTTAATATATTTCCAAAATTATTTTTGCCGGTGTAAATAGTGCACCGGGATTGTTATTAGTAATACCCCAAGCGCTTTTCAATTGACCCTCTTCGTTTCTCACTCCTTTTCCCCAAATGGCAACAATAAACCCTCGCTAACTTGATGGCATATTCCGCAAGTATACGGTTGTCTCAAGTAATATAGACTATAGAAGTCCAAATATCGTTCCCACGATGATCGTTACAAGGAAAATAACAATGATATATAAAAAGGAGTATTAACTCAAATATAGCTAACAAATGCAAATGGAAATAAGAAACAAGATAATAACAAGGAAAATAAAAAATGCAAACTAAAAGAAAATAAGAACTAGATAACAAAGAGATGTTAATAAAAATAAAATAACTCAAGTGAGAACAAACCAAGAACAAAGTTAGTAACAAGTTAGTAACAAAGTTAATGACAAAAGAATATTAACAATAATGACAAAAGAAAAATAACAAGGTTAACAAGAACAATGAGAAACGTTAGATAGATCAAATGAATAAGTGTGTGAAAATAACAAGTGAAAGATAGAAAATGAGTGGATGGAGATAAAGAAATGTGCTAAAATAGTGTCAAATCAAAGGTGAAATTGATAGTATAAATAGAGAAATGGAGTGTGAGAACTAAAATAAGTGAATAAGTGTGGGAATGTGAATAGAATCAAATTAAAGTAAATAAAATAAGAAACAAGCAATACTAATGGATGATTGAATCATCTAGAATCCACTAAGTGACACTAATCCAACACTAATGCTCTTCTCTTTTCCCAAACAAATAGTTAAATCTAATTACAAATCAATGCTTAGATTTGAAAAATATAACTTTAAAGCTCTAAGATAGATTTTAATAATCTAATAGCTAAGATTTTCTTCCATTCATAAAAGAAAAAATTCCTAATGACTATCTATCAAAAGTAAGCATAAATCATCAAAAGATATTAACTCATAAGCATAATTTGTCAAACATAAGCATAAATAGTAAAAAGAATGCTAATATAGAAAAACTAAGCATGAAAGGTTGCACAATGCAATAAAGAAAAATCTACTCTAACATATTAAGCACATAAACAAGGGAATTAAAATAAAGAGCATAAGCAAAAAGAATATGATCAACTTAACTTCACCTAGAAGATCCAATCAAAGGGATTAGCCACCCATTGGAGAAGATAAAGCTTTCAATTCCATTCTAAATGTTTAATTTTTACAAAGCTTTCCTCACTTTCTCTCTACAATTTCTCTCAATTACATGAATAGCTTAAGTAAACCAGAAACTCTTCTCGCTGCTCTGCCATCTCCTCTCTCAGCCCTAAGGTGCTTCTTCTTCTTCTTCTTCCCACTTTTTTTTCTTCTTATCCTATGTCCTCTCCTTTTCTTTTCTCCATTTCTTTCCTGTATCATTTTCTTCCTCATATAGTGTATATGTGACTACTTCTTATAAGTTGAATATGCTGAATCATCTTTAGGTTCACTCTAACAAATTGCATATTTGCCGACGAAACTTTCCGATGCCGTGTAAATACGTCGCAAAAAATGTGTTTAGCATACGCACCACAGCATTAGCAAAATAATTACACGACGCTACCTTCTACGCGTCGGGACATCTCGTCGGTAGAGAGGATGGCGCCATCTGGGTCTTGGAGTGAATGTCTTCCAGACATGAAGTAGATTGTCCCCGATGCATTACAGCGTCGATAAATAATTGTTAGGAAAGTCGACACACTAACTACGCTGGGAATTATGAATACCTAGTTGCCGATGTTGAGGTGCGTTGGCAAAGGTTCTTAACAATAATTAACGACGCTTACGTTGCGCATCGGGGAATGTGTTTTAACCTAAATAATGGAATTAATAGTAACCTAAATCTCCAAAACGCAAAACTAATTATTCATCGTCTCTTTCACTCTCATCTCCAAACCGGTGCAGAAGCTCTGCGTTTATCCTCTTCCTAGACGCCGGTGACCATTCAATACAAGTATGGGCTCCCCCACTCTCTCTTCCTCTTCTTCTATCTCTAATCCTTCAATCTCTTCTTCTTCATTACAGCCTTGCCCGACGCCGTTTATGCACCACTAATAGCCGTCCAATAACCAAAACCGCAGCCCAAAAATAGCAGGCTGCTGGCAGCCCGAACCACAGCCCCAGTCCGGTGGCAAACCCAACCTACAGCCCCTCCCTAATGGCTCCTTGCCTCCCTTGCGAACCACTCCCAATCGTCTATCCCTACTGGCCGTCCAAACCCCAGGCCCCCAGGCCATAGCCCCTCCCTGCTGGCTCCCTGCCTCTCCTGCGCACCACTACTAGCCGTCCATCCCTGCCGGCCGCCCGAATCCCTACACCAATTCAGTGGCACACGTAGCCCTAGACTGATCAATCGTTCAAACCTTAAGTCCCTAGCCTATTGTCCCTACCTGCTGGCTCCCTTCCTCCCCTGCGCACCACTACCAGCCATCCATCCCCCAAAACCCCAGCCCAGAAACAACATGCCGTGTCAACTGTTTTCTCTATTTAGTTTTGAATTTAATAACTTAATAGTTCAGTACCCATGCTCAATTATAAATACAGTAATTGTAGTGTCGAATGACATGGTCTTCATAGATATCATTTATTATGATTTGATATTACATGGAGTCAATTTTTTTCTTTATTTAGTTGACTGTGTTTAGTCTATTGGTTTCTAGTTTCATCATGGATGTGAATCTCATCCAAGCAGTCCTACTTCAAATCTTTTTTTATTATCTGATTGGTGGGTTTTTTGCTGCTACATAGACCAGTTTTCTATTTCTTTATCTGTTGTGGATACTTTGTTGTTTGACTAAAGATTCGTTGCATACTTAAATCATAAGTTTATCATACTTCCAAGCAGTTTTGATCCTTCAAATTCATTTTTGGAAACAAAAAGTTTTGATCCTTCAAATTAGATTGGAGGCCTCTTTTTCATTTGTTCCTGGCCCACTCCCACATCAGATCCACATACCAACCCTCCATCACATAAACCCAATTTTCAAACCCCAGGCCCTAGCCGACAGTCCCTTCCCTGCCTCCCCTGCGCACCACTACCGACCCTCGATCCATCACAAAAACCCCAGCCTAGAAACAAAATGCCATGTATGTTGTACTCTTTGAGTTTTGAATATAATAATGCCAACATCAAAGCATGTTGCTTTTGTTAATAAAACACAATTTCCATGTATCTTGTACTCTGACTTTTGAATTTAATAATGCCAACATCAAAGCATGTTACTTTTGTTAATAAAAAAATAATTTCCATGTATCTTGTACTCTTTGACTTTTGAATTTAATAATGCCAACATCAAAGCATATTACTTTTGTTAATAAAAAACAGCTTCTTTGAGAATGAGAATAAATGAGTCTTATTTTTATGTCAAATCACAAATATGAGAAGAACGAAGATATTCTATAAACCATAATGCTATTCTTAAGATTCAAGTATTCAACAGAAAGATATTAAAACAAATAGTTGATGTCCAAACAAGTCTATGGTCGACAAGATAATTACTCGATTCGTTGTCTTTTTTCTATACGTTTAGTCCATTTTTCAAAATTGGTCGACAAGTTCATTGATTTTTCCTTGTGGAACTATAAACAAGATTTTGTATATAATTCATACAAATGAGGTCTCTATGGTGTTTTCACAGTTCTTTTCTTATTTTTATTTTTGAGCCATATAATTCTATAAAGGATTTGGTAGAATACTAAATTTGAACCTTTATAAGGATTCCTTATCCACCTCAAGCTGGTGATATTCTAAAGTTCCATGATGCCTTATTTTTACTTTCAACAGCTTTGTTATAGTTCCACTGCACTGTTCTAGTTAAAGCTTTTGTAGTTTGATTCTTTAATCTTTATGTTGCAATCTAATGTGCTTGCAATAATCCAATCTAATGTACGAATGTTCTTAATTTGTTTTTATGTTGATTAAATAGTGTGGATGTGGTTTGCATATACTCTAGTATGTTGTTTAATTTGTTTAATATGGGTTGGAGATCCATATTTGTTCCATAACATGAATAGACCATAGTATTTAGTAACATTGAAGACTTACAAACATTGGTGACAATAATTATGATCATGTGATTGATTGTATTCATAATCATAAGCACATGTGTTTGTGTGTTCTCTCTTTAATAATGTGATTAGCCTATTGATTATCTAGTTTTAAGATATGGATGAGACTTGGACGACACTGGATAGTCAAGATCACATGGCGATCAGAATGTGTCGGGAGTATCGTGACCGGGTGAAGTCATTTATTGGATTTGCAAAGGCGAATGTTGGGGATGCTACTGAGATTTGGTGCCCATGTAGGGTTTGCAAAAATAATCGCCAGTATGACTACGAAACTGTGAACTTTCATATTTGTCGTTGGGGTATGCTAGCATCCTATAAGACCTGGATTTACCATGGAGAAATAACAACTCCTATGGATAACGTTGTCGAATCGGAACATGGGGGTGATAGTGATTATGAGGATCCGAATGAATATCAAGAAATGACGGAAGACCATTACATGGGAACTTACACCAACGTTGAGGCCATCCATAGTAACGCAATACATCACTTTGAAAGGATGCTGGAAGCTTCTCAGCGCCCTCTGTACCCGGGTTGCTCTCCAAATAACACTCTTCTTGATTTTGTCATTAAGGTGATGGAGCAAAAGGTGAAGGGAAGGTGGAGCAATAAATCATTCAACAATGTGATGCAAATACAGAAGGCACTCCTGCAAGACGGTAATTTGGTTCCAGATTCAATTTATGCAGCGAAGAAGATACTACGTGACTTAGGATTGGGCTATGAGCACATTGATGCTTGTCATAATGATTGCGCCTTGTTTTGGAAGGAGAACATAGATTTAGAAAAATGCCCGGTATGCGGGGAGTCCAAATACAAACTAAATAATGGGAAGGGAAAGAAGATCCCGCATAAGGTTTTACGATACTTCCCGTTGATTACAAGGTTGCAGAGACTTTACATGTCCAGAAAGACTGCCACACACATGAGATGGCATAGTGATAAACGCAGAGATGATGGGATATGTAGGCATCAGGCCAATTGTGGGGAATGGAAGGGTCTTGATAAGGAACATCCTGATTTTGCGGGGGAGACCCGTAATATAAGGCTAGGGCTAGCCTCTGATGGGTTCAACCCTTTCGGGGACATGAGCACGTCTTACAGTATGTGGCCTGTCATACTTATGCCTTACAACTTGCCACCATGGATGTCCATGAAGGAGTTAGTCTTCATGATGTCATTGCTTATTCCTGGACTGCATCAGCCTGGTAATGATATTGATGTTTATCTTCGACCCTTGATTGATGAGTTGAAGGAGTTATGGGAGAATGGTGTCAAAACATATGATGCCTCTAGCAAGGAGAGCTTTAAAATGCGCGCGGCTGTGTTGTGGACCATAAACAACTTCCTTGCATATGGTAACTTGTCTGGGTGGAGTACCAAAGGCTACAAGGCTAGTCCCATTTCTAATGAAGATTCCTTATCGATTAGGTTGAGAATGAAGATTGGTTACACGGGCCATAGAGCTTTCTTGCCTAAGCGGCACACTTGGCGACGTAGCAAGGACTTTAACGGAAAGGTAGAGAATCGAATGAAGTCATTGGAGTTACCACCGATGGAGAAGGTACAAGCACAATTGGAGCGGCTTCCAAATATAAGGTTTGGGAAGCACTCTAACAACAGAAAAAGACCACGTGACCCTGAAGACTTGAACTGGATGAAGAAAAGCATTTTTTATGAGCTGCCATACTTTAAGAAACTAAAGCTACGACACTATTGATGTTATGCACGTACAGAAGAATATATGTGAGTCACCTCTGCACAATAGTGGGCTTAGACAAGAAGAGCACGGACACAGTGTATGCACGTCAGGATTTGGCAGATATGAACATTAGGCCAGAATTGCATCTACGCACTAGAAGCAATGGAACACAAGAGAAGCCTCGTGCATCCTACACATTAGGCCCAAAGGAGAAAGATAGTTTTTATCAATATGTGAAATCGATCAAGTACCCAGATGGCTATTCTATGAACCTCTCAAGGTGTGTGACCTCAAAGAATGGGAGATTAGCGGGCTTGAAAAGCCATGACTGCCATGTTCTACCGCAACGTCTTTTTCTTATTGGTATGCGTTGGTACATGAACAAAGAGATATGCACAACACTATTTGAGCTGGGTTGTTTTTTCGAGAACATTTGCTCAAAGACTTTGAAACTCAGTCACTTGGAAGAATTGGAAAATAAGATAGTCCTCATACTGTGTAAGTTGGAAAGGATTTTTCCTCCGGCATTATTTGATGTAATGGTCCATTTGGAAGATCATTTACCTCGTGAGGCTATGCTTGCTGGACCGATGCAATATCGATGGATGTATCCATTCGAGAGGTGATTGTGTTTACCATTCTGTAAATTGTTGATTAGTATCGTATTTCAATTTTTTTTATCTTGATATTGATTCATGTGTTTGAAGGTTTCTCGGAACATGAAGGGCTACGTTACCAATCGAGCTAGGCCAGAAGGTTTGATCGCCGAGGCATTTATTGCCAAAGAGAGTATTAATTTTATGAAGATGTACCTAAAAGGTGAAGTTCCTAAAGAACGGAATGACAATGAGGGCGAACAAGGCCCAGAGTTGGATGTGTTCACCCAACGCATCTGGCCCTTTTCACCTATCACGAGGGCTCCTAATGTGTCCGATAGGGAATGCAACATGGCCCATTGGTTTGTGTTATATAATACTCCTAAGGTCATACCTTATCTAGAGTAAGTGGTTCAATTTAACTAATTATACGCATTACATGTAAACTTTCTGATATTCCTATATGTCAAACTGATTATGTGTCACTAATACCTTGAGCAGGGAGCATAAGAGGCAAGTGAATGAGCTCAGAGGACGCAGCATCACCAATTTACAACGGGAAAAGTTTTCTGGATGGTTTAGAGATCATGTATGTATAATACCTGTAGAATAAATGTTATCAACTCTAAATAGGTAAATCCAATTTGAACTAATTTTAAGAAACTAATGCAGATAAACCAACCTAGATCTCAAGGGTCTCCAGAAGCAACAAATGCATTGTGGGCATTGGTTAATGGTCCTAATTGTTTGGTGCATCAATACTAGGGTTGTAGGGTTAATGGTGTCCGGTTCGTCACCAAAGACCGCGACGACCATCACAAGAGCCAGAATAGCGGGGTGGTCGTCGAGGGGGACCACAATGAGGAAAACATTGATTTTTTCGGTTACGTGACCAACATTTTTGAGTTGTCATACATCAACGATTCTGATGTTGTTTTTATTCAAATGTGAATGGTATAATACTGGTCATAAATCTAAAACACATATCGATGCACATGTCACAAGCATTTACGTTAGGGATTGGTGGTATGAAGAGGATTCCTTTGTCTTGCCAAATCAGGTAAATCAAGTGTTCTACATCAATGATACCAAATTAGGCCCAAATTGGAAAGTCGTGGAACGGGTCAAGCGGGGTGTTTTGGATGTGCAAGAGCGAGATGAAGAAAAAGAGCAAAATGTGATAAACGAGCCGTACCAACAAAAAGAAGCCATTGAAACTATCTCAGTATCTGTTGCCAAATATTTTTCCTTTTGTTACACTCGGGATGACATTGAACCAGATATCATCCATGAGGATAATGAACCAACGGCCGATGGGGATGAGCCAATTGCCGATGATGGTGGTGACGAGGACGAAACACTGGCAGAGTATATAAATGAAGAGGAAACTGATCAATCCGACCCTGATATTGACTCTAATATGCAATTATGATGTGTAAAGTTTATTTCTTTATGTGTGTAAACAAGGATTAAATGCAATGGAATCATTAATTTAGCTTTCAATCGGCTAACTATTGTGCTTTTTTATATTTTTTATATATGTTTGATCCCTTTGTCATTTTTTATCATAGTGGTCAAAAAATTCCAAACAAAAGAAAACTTTATGTCAAACCTAGCACATTGGCTACAAAGAAGAATGCTTATGAGTCAGCTAGAAATAAGAATATTGAAAGGAACATCGCCCAAATGAGTGAAATTGGCGCACGACAATTGGTACAAGCACTTCAAAATCCATCTAGGCATCAACTCTTTCTTGAAGACGAGCATTATGACGTCGACAAGGAGTATAGACCAGCCAGGCATAGTGAGGAAGAGTTGAATTTGTCAGATGAAGAAGAGTTAGAAGATGAGGTTGTTATATCTAATATCAAAATCTAAACAATTGTGATATTTCTTGCATTTATACTCACTTACTGTGTTTTTTTTTTCATAATTCTTTATTTATACTAACTTATTGTGTTATCCAGTTCGCACACACGGCCCCAGGGAAACGCAGACAATACAGTGCAGAGCCTCAGGTATCGGTCCCAGATCGTATGCCAGTCAGCATGAGATCAGCGCCTACCAGCCCGATATATCTAGCCCTCCTACTACAGGCAGC
Source organism: Persea americana (assembly GCA_029852735.1). Taxonomy (NCBI): domain Eukaryota; kingdom Viridiplantae; phylum Streptophyta; class Magnoliopsida; order Laurales; family Lauraceae; genus Persea; species Persea americana. The sequence goes on along the minus strand of CM056819.1, from coordinate 14,062,070 downwards.
AGCGTAGGTAAGAAATATTTGACCCTATTATCTTTTTCAAACTTTTTAGCCTATTTTATTTTTTTATGTTTAATAATTCATATTTGTTTGTGTTGGTTGTAGCATCACCCTCAAGGCGTGTACGAGGAAGGGTGGTGGGCCATGAGTCGGAGAAGAGGATGAGGATTCTGGGTAGCAGGATTTATGTTCCGCTAGGTGCACAATCAGGGGCGTTTGAGGGTGCAAATGCCTCTACATTTGCAATAGAGTTGGGGAGTCAAATTCGTCAGCTTGCACCTTTGCACAAAGAAACATGGGGAGCTATTGATGATGGGTGCAAGGAGGCAATCTTTACTGTAGCTGTGGTAATAAAACAATCTTTTACTTCCTAATCTATATTCATAGGCTTTATTGTTTAGTTGTCTCACTTATGGGTTTGAAATGACAGCAAAAGTATGACTTTGTCGATTGGAAGACCGATGCACATGTGGCAGTTGCAGTTGGGAGACTAGTGATGCATATTTATAGAGAGTTTAGGGCGGAGCTACACAGAGCATATAAGAAGTTATTAGAAAAGGGGCAAGATCCGAAGCGGTGCCCATATGATACGCAGAGGGCGGCCCAGTGGATCTGGCTGATAGAGAACAAATGGGAGACACCTGAGTGGAAGGTAGCTAAATTATATTGTGTGTGTGTGTGTGTGTGTGGTGTGGGGGGGGGGGGGTATTGCTTTTGGTTTTGCTTTTGTTTATTTATTTGATTTCGGTACGCGGATTAAATTAGTCAATACACTATTGCTCTTATTTTAGCTATCTTGATTATTATAAATTTTTATGGTTATGGTCCCTCAAGTTTATTTTAAATAAGCTAACTACATTATTTATTACTTATAATTTTTAGCGTAAGTCACAGAGGAATTCAAAGAGCCGGAGCAAACTGAAGACGCTTCATACATCTGAATCTCGATCATTTGCAGCCCAGTTCTCGATCATGCAGGCAGATGAGCAGCAGGCTCCTTCCTCTGAAGCTGATTTATACCGACAACGACACTACAACAAGAAGAAGAATAGATGGATCACAGATCATGCTGAAGAGACACATGTGAGTTGTTTCATTAACAATGTTGTATATCATTGTTTATTTCAATTCCCTAACTCTCGCAGTCTGAAATTGACTCTCCAGCGGCTGAGCAACAAGTGATCGAGAATCTGCTAGGGAAAAGGGTCGCAAGGAGGCAAGGGTACCGTTCGAGGGGCCCATCATCATCTTCTACTAGTATTTCGACGTCGTCTGAGATGAGCACCCTACAGCAGCAGCTAGCTGATTCGTTGAAAGCACAAGAAGAGTTGCGGCAACAATATGAGGACTCGCAGAAGCAAATGCAAAATCAGGCAGCTATGCAGGTTCACATGCAGAGTCAGATTCAATTGCTGCTATCCCGGGTCGGTATAGACAGTTAGTGCGACTCTGAAAGCTAGAGATATTTGATGATGATTGGATATTTGTTGTGGATTGGATTTTAGTTGGGATTTACTTTATTGAGATATTTGACTTCATTTGATTTGGGATATTACATTTTATGTGGCATGGACAAGTTTTATGGATGGTTTTAGTTTATTTATGACTCGTTCTTTTTTATTATTTCACAATGAATGTGGAGTTATTTGTTGTTTATCAATGCTTATGCTTGTGGCATGTTGAAAATGTAGATTTGGACATGAAAATATTGTACAGGAAATTTTTTCTGATTTTTTCAATTATTTTTTAATGGATAAAAAAAGCTATTTTCCGATGGACTCTCTGCGTCGCCAAAAGTGGATGTTACATGCATGGTAAATTTTAAGAATACATGCCCAATGTGCTTTATTTAAGCGTTGATGACATTTCCCGACGCTTTGACATGTCGGAATGTATATTATCGATGTCGTTCATGCGTCGTTAAATACCGTTTCCGACAGTAGCATGTGCGTTGGCAAATGTATAACCGACGTTGTTATGCATTGGCAATGAGGTGAGACTAACTAGTAAATTCGATTTTTTCCCGATGTTGTTGACATTGCAGATGTTAGGGACGATGCTTTAGTGCGTCGGGGAAATGACCTTTTTTCCCGACGCTAAACATTAATACATCGGGAATAGTTTAGCCGGCATCTGGTAACCGACGCGGTGCCGACGCTATGCAGCGCGTTGGTAAAACCTTTCCCGACGTGGATTTTGAAATGGTCGACACGGAATGTGCATCAACAAATGTGCAATTTGTTGTAGTGTTTGTATAGTGTTGGTGTTTTGCATTTTTTTATTTTTCTGTGCTTTGTTTTTCTATTAGATATTGTTTGTTTTCATTTGTTTAGGGTCTAATTAGGTTTTTTAAGTTGCTTCTTTCATCAATCTTGAGCAAATTTTTAGGTGGTTTTTATTCAATTTCTTATGGATTATGGATTATGCTGATTTTAATTTGCCATCTTCTTATGGGTTCTTTATTTTCCTTCAATTTGATGATTTCGTTTTTGTTTTTGAGCCATGGTTTGTTCAGTGTTCAGCAACGAAAGGAGAAGGGAAAAGTAAGAAAGCATGTGATGCTATGTTGAATACTTTACAGAAGGTTAGAAACTTGAAGAAGCCAATTTAATTTTTATGTACTGAAGGAAAGAGATCTCTGATCCAAAACAAACCTCCCCAGTTGATTTCTCCTCTTGTTTTACTAGGGTAGGTGATGAGGGGTTATTTTCATTGAGGAAATGTGTAGATGGAAAGTGCATTATAGCATCAAAAGAGGCCAACAGGAATAAGAACGTGGAGGCCAAGGAAAGGAATCCTGATTCCTGATACTAATGCTTGGGAATTGTACTAAGGGACTTTTGAATCCCTACTTATTAATAATGTTGGTTGGAAGGTGGAGAGTAGAGCATGAAGTGACCAATGTCAGCATGCTATAGCTACTAGGCAAAAAAGAACAAAAAAAAAAAAATCACCCACACTTCTTTAAGAAACCCAATTTCACTTTATCTGTTCTTGGCTTATGCATAAAAACTATTCCGTGGTTAGAACTGGGGGAAATGTTCATTTTTTTTTTCTTCTTTTTTAGTGATGTTTTGAACTTAAAGACCCAGGGACTGCTCCCTATTGGGTGCTTTTCCTGGTATGGGCCTCTATAAATCTCTCCTCTGCCCGGTGGGGAAGCAGGGGCTCTCCACTTTAATGCCCCTTGTTGGTGCGCTTGGGCAATTGAGCACATGTATTCAATTATGTGTAATCTGAATTCATGCCAATCATTTATCCTATTCATCACCCACTTTTGGATAACTCATAAGAAAAATGTTTGCAGATCTATTGGAATATGATGCCTAGATACAGACAGAGATCTAGAAACAGATAAGTGGATTGGGAATACAACTCTGCAGCTGTAGAAATGCAGGATTTTGATACATAAGAAAATATAGGGTTGAAACTTTGAAGTCTGTTTTTATAATCTGTATTGTTCCTTTGTTATTTTTTATGTTTTAGGATCAATTTTATTTTTATTATTTTTGTTTGTTTTTCTTATAAAACAAGTTAGTAATAATATGTGGTTTGTATCCTTTAGTTTTTTTTCTTTCTTTGCAATTGAATTCAATAGCAGTTAACAGTCAAGTTCATGTCAAATTAGTGCGATTGTGATTGACTGGGATCTCTAGCTAAGAGGTCCAACCTTTTATTAAAAGAAAACAAAGAGGAATGGAAAAGAAATACCTATTTGTAATGAGCTTGGAATCTTATTTCCTACAAGGACACAAACAGGGTGTTGGAGGAATCTTATTTCCTATTTGTAATGAGCTTGGAATTCAAAGAAACTGCCCTCTTCCATTTTTTTTTTCTATGATTTAAACCACCACCAACAACAAAACCTACCCAATTAGGTGGAAGCAGCAGTCAACATTCATACTCCACAAAGTCTCTATCTCCTTCTTTTTTCTTTTCTTTTTTTCAGCTTGAAGCCCCCACGTACGTGCTTAGTGATAGGAAATTAGTCTTTACAAGAAGATTAAAATAATAAAAATGGTCTTTGAAGAAACTAAAGAAAGTTTTGCCACATTGAGCCAGGCATTTGTTTATATGCACTGTATTCACTAAGAGATCAGTTAGTTGTGCCATGCCTTGCTATTTGTCTATGAAATAAAAGTGTCCCCACATGGAAATATACTAAAATTGAAAGACCTACCATTGAAATATTGGTGATCCAACAGCAACACTATGTCTTAGGCATAGTTAAGGGCCTGTTTGGATGCACAAGAAAACACAAGAAAATAATATTTTATAGAATATAATCTTTCATTTTCTAAAGAAGGGAATCTTGTGCGTTTGGTAACCAAAGAAAAATTTAAAGAAAAGATTCATTTCTTTCAAAAAGCTCAATATTTTCTCCTACAGCTTCCCCCTGTAGAAACCATTCTACAAGATAAGAATCTTTCAAAAGGACAATTAGAAAGTGGTAGAATAAAGTAAAGCCTTTAGTTTACCAAATCCATCATGATGTGTTTATTTACATACATGGTAAAGTAAACTAAAAGTAAATATCATGGCACAGTAAAGTTGGGGTAAAGTAAAGGTGGGATAAAATATTTGGTAAAGCAAAGTGGGAATGAATGGTAAAGTAGTTTCTTTTTATTTGACTTTATTTTATCATATTTTATCATAGTTTTATATGGTAAATAAAAAGTGACTTATTTATAGGTGTGGTAAAGTAAAATAAAGATTTATGTCATATTATAGTAAAGATGAGGTAAAGTAAGGTGAGATGAAGTATGTGGTAAAGCAAAGTGGGAGAGAGAGTTGTAAAGTAGTTGTTTTTTATATTAACTTGAATTTACTATACTTTGCCATGGTTTTATGTGATTAAAGAAAAGTAACTTAAGGTAAAAATATGGCAGTTGAACTTTACTTTACCACACTACTTTTTTATCCAGATATGGTAAATTACATATAAATTAAACTATTTAATAAAAAGTTATTCTAATAATGTAATTTACTTTAATCATAGCACCTTCCAAACAATTCAATTTAAAATCTGTAAAATTCTTCAAAAATCGCCAAACAACAAAAATATTGTAATATTATAATATTACATTATTCTATTCTATACTATCTTATTATTGCAATATTTAAATCTGTAAATATTTTATTCTGTAAACATCCAAACGGGCCCTTTTATGATGCCTGCAATTCCCTTTTTTTTTTGGCAAACAGATGGCTACAATTCGATTAATGTGGGATCTTGTATACTCATTTAATCCCTAGCAACACCTCATGCACTGCCGTTTCACAAATCACAACCAACCATCAAAGTCAAGAAGTACATAACAGTTTATAAAACTCAGTGGACCCTGAAACTTACAGAAGTTGGTGACAGTGTATTGGCCATCTACTAAAAAAGGACATTATTAGCAAACATTTTTTACCCTCAGATTTAGGACATCAACATTAGCAGCCAAAGAAAAAAACCAGTCCCAACTAATAATCGCCCACTTAAATTAAAAGACAAAAAAAAAAAACATGAAATTAATTTTTAGTACATGGCTAAACTCAAATCATCCTCTCTATTTGGTGGGATCATACTATTGACTGTTCAAGTAGGGTTAACAGTATTGAGTAGACCAAATCCCCTGATGTTAGAGACAAAATAACTCTATTCCAGCCTATAAGTCCATCAGTGGGCCCACTTATACATCTTTTCTGCTAAAAAAATTATTCAAAGTGTGTATTACTGTATTACTACCTCTTGTAATACACAAAGACTCTGAAATCATATATTTTACTTTTACACAAGATTAATAGATGGTAGGTCAAATCTCATTTGCAGTACCTTTGGGTCATTCCAATTGCCATGTGTGAACTTCTATCTTTTAATGCGAAGGCCAAACTGGCCGTGCTGTATGCAAGCTTATTCGTTTGTTGGCTTGTTGGCGTTGGGCTAATATTCTGAGATTGTAAGATAGATTACATAGTCAAATTTGGATTCTTTCACATCTTTTAAAGCTCATGTTTTGACAATTTCACTGCAAGCGCACGTATTTCAGCACTCTTGACATTTGGAAATCGCAAGCATACATTGCTTTCATTCATCTTGATGTATTAAAAATGTCTTATTATCATCAGTTAACCTTGTTCAACTCCCTGTGGATCTTGCCTTTTTTTTTTATGCAGGATTGAATGAAAATTGAAGAAATTTTTTTGTTGAAAGATTCCATGCAGAAAAGATGCAGCCAACAGAACTCAGAGTTTGAATGTTTTGAATGTTGGTACAGAGTAGAATGTTAGCATGGATTTTTATTTTGTAATGGATCTGGTAAAGTGCTTTTAATGTTGTGAGGATATTTGAATATTAATATGAAATGGAATGAATATCCTTGTTTCATTTCTTTATGGTTATTGGAAAAGCACTTTACTCTGTACAGCAGGTGGGTCTGTGCAGGTGGTGGAAGAGGAGGAGGCGGTGGGTGTGCAGGTGGGTGTGTGCACGGTGGTGCATTAGGTGGGTGTGTGCAGGTGGTGGAAGAGGATGAATTTTTTAGAACCCTTATGGTGTCTGTTTAATGGCTCAGTTGCTATAAACTCTTTCAGTTCTTACCTTTTCACTATGCTTTGCAGCTTCTAGTTTATTACTATGGCATTACTGCAAGGGGGGCACTTTCAAAAGAACACGTATTACTTTCTGCCAAGTGCAATGATTCTTTGTAATTATGATAAGTTGGAAACCTATTACTTACACAGTATTATGATAAGTTGGAAACCTATCTTTTGGATTATTGGACCACTAATTTCTTCCGGAATAGAAGGTAGTTTACTTGCTGTTTTTCATTTCCCACACTTTCTAACAATATGTCAGTATGCTCTCTCCTGATGCTCCAAATTTCGCATGTACTTAAATTTAATGCCAGTATTCTTTTATAGATGGTTGATTACAAGACACATGAAAAGAATTAGACTGAAGGGCAAAAGTACTTTATGGTAAGTTGAGCATTATTGAGATCGAGGATTTAATGATACACCATTATTGATTACAAGACTCATTACTGCTTTAGAATTATCTTAATTTGTTTGAATCAGTAATTCTTCATGGTTCTAAAAAGGGCCAAGACCAACTTCCCTTTTTATTGTTTTGTATCTTGTAATGAGAATTGTTGTTTTTGGAATAATGACATGGTGTTGGATATAGAAATGAATGAACATAAGTTTTTTTTGGTGCATCTTTCTAGTGTGTTGGGGCATTGAAGCGCTATGGTCGAATCATGTATGACTGATGACGTAGTGGTGAATGACTTTGTACTGTGTTGGGGCATTGGGTTATTTATATGAAGTGTTTTTTTGTCATATACAGGTACTAGCAGGTTGTAGAAAAAAATTAAATGTCACACGTACAGGGGAGACTATGCTGAAATTTCGAGAAAATCTTTCCAGGTACATGTGTATATGTCACTATCACTGCCAAGGGATAGGAATCATTCTAGGTACATGTATATATGCATCATTTGTGTATTGCAGATTTATCAACTTATCCATTGGTTTTTTTTGTTTTTTTTTTTTTTTTTTGTACTTTAGTTGATTTGTAGAAGCTAGGTTTACTTGGTGGTGTCAGAAGAGCATAAGTTTACTTCATTTTATTATCTAAGTTTGAGTTGCCAAATATCCTAACCATGCATATAATTTGTTGAAATATTATTCTTGGTAAGTATTGTTTTATTTTTTGGGTAGTTTTGAGTTGTTATTGATGGAAAAGTTTGGGAATCGAATAAAGAATAGGATGAGCCATTAGCAATGACTGAGCATCATGATTTGATTATTGTATTTTTTTTTCTGCACAGTGATCATTGTAAAATCAATTTAGTGTGAATTTGAAAATTTTAATGTGACTTTGTATGGTTGGTAAAGCTGGTGAGGGCAGAGGCTGTGTTTGTAAGTGAATTGTCAATCAGAATGTATGGTTTTGGTAAAGCAATGTGGAAACTATTTGCTACATAATTATGTGTTGTCGAAAATCCACGTAGTCATGATTTCTTTCTCATCCTGATCAATCCACACAATAGGGTTTACTAAAGACTGGTATAAGAGGTAAGAATTTGGATTTAATTATATTATATACACATCATCATTCTTTTGTAAGCATACATGCAGATGGCCCAAAGTTATTTGAAAGAAAGTCCACTGTTCAAGTGGCACAGTGGAAGGTGCTCATGATTGCAACCCTGAGGTTATGAAGTTCATGTTACCAATCAAGTGAAAATAAAATCCCCTGCACTGCTGTAATTGTTTTTTCTTTTCTTTTTTTTTTTTTGGATTTTTTGTACATCTTGAAATCCTAATTATGCTATATCTTGATGGATGAAATCATATTGTGATTGTAAAGTTGTTCTATTCTTTTTCTACATTTTGACGATTTATATATATTAACTTGCAATCTTTGATGGTATCTATGTGCAAAATCTTTTGGTCGAGTGTTGTGTCTGTGAAAATACAATATTGAGTTCATATGTAATTTTAACAGCTTCTTTTTTATTATCTACTGCAGCATCAATTACTTCTTAATGCATGTATCCGTGTGATTTTGACATGTTGAGTTTCTCTTGTGCATATATGAAGAGGTGGTATTTAGTATGTGCTTTTGTCGATTGGAAAAGGACTGTCATCATTTTTACTAATAGTTTTCCTTTAAAGCAGTGTTTTTTATTTAATATTAGTGACCATTTTCTTTTTCTTTCTTTCTCTATTGATATGAATTTCAAAATGTTGAAGCAAGAAGTAATTTCAAAATGTTGAAGCAAGAAGATACCGATGTTGGTATTATCTTGTTCCAGATATGTATAGAATGTGGTATGATCATTGTGTTTGTTGTGTTCTTTTATTTTCTATGAGATGGATATGATTCACTTACATAATGTCGCGACCCTGGACCGGGATCCGGGCCCGCGACGCGGTGTAGATGATGATAAACATACATACATTTAACAATGGACATTTGGATATACCCTCACTTAATTTCCCACAGGTTTCCGCGGTGAGGATTTCACACATACTCATAAAACATTTACATTGGTGCGGAAGTGTGTAGCAAATCAAATTCTTAATCCATTCCCAATACAAGACTGATAAATACGTATAAATGACATGATGTCAGAGTGAGCAATGATCTCATTGGCATTCCCAAAATGTAAAGTTAGAAGTTTAAACAAAAGACCAGTTAAATTAACATTCCCCAAAAATAATGACCAACAAAGGCCAGTACAACCAAAATGTAAATCAATGTCATTATATAAATTCCCCAAAATGTTACGCAGCTCAAAGCTAAACCAAATGTCTAAATGACATTGTCAGCTTGCCATTCTACTAATCGTTGCGGTTCACCGACTGCCTCCTCCTTGAAGGCAATAACGGGGACTGGACCTGAGTACCACAAAAATGGGTCAGGCATGACGGTCTAGCAGGTGGGTGAATAGATATCACAATAAGCGAAATCGAAAGATAAATTGAAAAGACATTGAAATCTGTCCAAACATTTATTTCCATAAAACAAGATATATCATTTGTCAAAATACATATATAAGATAAAACATGAAGGATATCAAAAAATAGGGAACTAGCAAGATGGCAACCACACTAAAGCTAAATCCTCTCTACCAATAATGTGATGAGAACACATTCAGTGCGTTGGGCTCGAACACGCGAAGTGATGAGAACCAACAATATATACATATATATATAGCTAGACAAGACCACGGCTGCGGAACCGGTTAATGGGGCAAGACAGGATCCAAGTTGCAACTGGCAGGAGCACGAGGGGGAGGCCCAAGTCAGTTGATCAGACTGACAAGGACGTCCAAGCTTAGTGGTGCTGACTCATAGGTTACATGAGAAATCAAAACATGTACAAAACTATATCGGTGTAAAAACACTCAGGCAGACGGGGTATGGTGCTCATAGGCACACATTTCACATCATTATCTTTTCATGCATGTACGGGCTGGCAGGACATGTCAGGTGCACAAATCCATAGTTTGAGACAAAACTAATGATATTGAGTGAAATCGGGTTAGGACAAGTATAAACCTAGTAAAGCGGTACAATAAATCCTTATACGATTACGGGCTATGTATTAGGGCTTCCGTATTCAAGCAATATATATAAAGATCTTGTATGTCTATTATTGCTCTTGGCATAGTACTCAAATGATGGTAGACATCCCAATTTTCCTTATACAGTTTGGTGAATCCACAATTCCCAATACACTTCCGAAGTGGGGTTCCTTTCCAAGTCAGTCTCCTTATGTCATCCCCTAGGTCTTTCCAAGGTGGTAGGGCATCAAAACAACCCATCCAAACCTTAAAATACCATATCTGAAAACAATAGAAAATACCCAGGAATTCTGTACAGTTCGCTCGAGCGAACAGGGAGGCGCGAACGACCGGAGTTCTGTGAGGGGTTTGCTCGAGCGAAGTTGAGTTCGCTCGAGCGAACTACTCCGAGTCAGAAAAGGTCGAGCGAAGAAGGAGGGAGGCTCGAGCGACTAAGATTCTATAAGGGGTTCGCTCGAGCGAACTACTCTGGACCAGGAATGCTCGAGCGAAGCATGTGGTTAGCTCAAGCGATTGAAGTTCTGTGAAGGGTTCACTAGAGCGAGGTTGGGTTCGCTCGAGCGAACTGCTCCAGAAACTTACAGAACCTGCAGTCCGAGTTCCCTTCTTCTTTCATTTCTCAACACTAATGAAGCCAACACTTAGCACAATATTTGTGGTCCTCTTTCCACCTACTTCAACCACATTAAAGTCCTCCAACAACCATGCATTAAAACCCAAAATCACATCCATTCTTCTATCAATTCACATTCCATGCACAACCATCAAATGAGAGTCGATACATATCAAAATACAACATTAATGTACAAAATTTAAGAGAACATTTAAAAGAGAAAGAAACTCATGATTATGTACATTTCTAACAACCAACTTGGATTATAAAACACATGCAAGATTAATAGTGAAAAATCCATAACTCCATTAAAACATGAAATCATTCAAAGAAAACACATTCATCCACTTGCCTTGGCTCCAAATAGCTAATGAGCTCCTAATCACCACTCCCAAGCTCAAAATCAAAGATCTACACAAAAAAAACCCAAAAATGACATCCATTACAAACCCTAAAAAGGCAAAAACCAAGAAATAGGAAGAGAGAGCTTTCAATAATGGAGATGGAGCTTCTCTATGGCTATAAGAACACATATCTAAGAGATGGAAAGAAAAGCTTACTTGGAAGGTTCTCAAATGGGAGAAGGTAGTTTAAAATGAACTCTAGAGAAGGTGGATTTCTCCAAAAATTGCATCAATGGAAGGCTCTCAAGGTGAGGAAGAAGATTGTAGCATCCATTTTTCCTTTAGCTATAGTTTGAGAGTGATTTGAAGATGGAGGAGCAAGAAGAAAGGAAGCAAACCCTAGGGCTGGAACTCTCCTCTATCTCATTGAGAAGTTGCAAGAAAAGGGAGAAGAGAAGAAGACTTCTCCTTTTATAGAAAATAGGGATGGGTCCCACCACTAAAGAATCTTTTGGGGCTAAAAACATTGACTTCCGGGCCTCGGATGGATTCGACGAAGAAGGAAGAACTGTTCGCCGAAATTTCTAGTTTCCAAAAAGTACATATTTCAAGGGTTTCGGGGATATTGAAAATAGTGTCCAGATTTTTTGTGCAAAAGACTGTTTTACCCCTATCATTATCAAAGTAGGGTTTAGAGGTCTCGAACAGAAATGGAGGCAAACGCGAAAGTTGTAGGGAATAATAAAGTAAATCAAACAGAGCAAAATACTGATTTCCAGAATTATTAAATAAATTCCAAAGTCACTCAAAACACAATAAAGGAACCTCCAAAGGGTCCTACTAATGCAAAAGAGTTCCCAAAATAAACTAAGCTATAAAAGAGCTATTCTAATCCACACTTAACCGAAGTTCACTAATCTCACTTATAACTAAAGCACGTCTTAATTAGTACTAATCGAAAACTCTCGGGGCGGGGTCTTACACATAAGTAGCTGATGTAATGGGCCATCACGTTCATAAATACTCCATATAAATCATCCTTTTAGATTTGGAAGTTTCCTTACATACTAGGAGGCTATTTGGATTAATGGAAGTTCTTGAATGGAAGAAAAGGTTGAACCTGTAGGACTTCCCATCCAAATAACTTCTCATATCAACTCTGTATATGCAAATCTAGTCTCTGCTGGACCTTATAAAGTATTGGATAAATCTAAACACACATTAGCGGCAACTAGCCAGTATCAAAGCTGATTCTTCTCTTACACTTGCGTTTCTATTATTTTCCTTTGAGTTGTTCAGGACTCCCATGATAGCTTGTGCAATAAGTAGACACATAACATTTTCCAAAGTAAATTTTTTTTTTCGATTTTTGTTCCCACCTAAATGCATATTAATCTTCACACTCCAGCAACTATACCCTGAACCATAAAGGGAATTCAGTTGTGCATATGACATTATTAATCATATGTTAATCTTGCTATTTTTGATGCAAATTGAATGAAAATTGTAAACAAAAAAAAAAAATTGTTGAAAGAGTCCATGCAACTAGGATGCAGCCAACATGAAGGCCAAGTATGCAGAGTAACAGATTGCTATATATTAAAATGGGATGCATGAAGTTTTTTAAAACAATGGTGCAAGTGTTGGAATTTCGGTATAGAGTAGATTGTTACCATTTGTTTTAATTTTGTCAGGGTAATGGTAAAGTTCTTTCAATGTTGAAAGGATGTTGGAATATTAATATGAAGTGGAATAAATTTTCTTGTTTCATTTTTTTATGATTTTAGAATGGAAATCAATGTTGAATGTTGGATGCGTAGTAGATTTGGTCTTGGATAATCGAATTAGTAATTTCAACTTATTCATGTAGCACAGGTTGGAAGTTGTAATGAACTGATGTATATATATAGGAGAAAAACTAAAAATCAAATAAATAAAAAAATTTATATTAAAAAAAATCATTCTCGGCGAGAAAAATAACGCCGAGAAAGGTTTTTCTAACATTTATTTTTGAAAAAATAAACCTTTTTCCCGGCGCAAAAAAAACGCCAGCAAAAGTTTTTTAAATTTTATTTTTGAAAAAATAAACATTTTTCCCAGCACAAAAAAACGCCAACAAAAGTTTTTTAAATTTTATTATTGAAAAAATAAACCTCTTTGCCCGATGAAATAAGATCTTTTTCCCGGAAAAAAAAAACGCCGGCAATGTTAGCTTTTTACCAGCGCTACCCTTTTCCGCCGACAAATGGTATTGCTGGCATAGTTTTCCCAGCGCATCGCCGGCCCAAGAGAAATTGCCGGGAAAGGTTTTCACCGGCGTTTTATAGACCTTTATCGGCGCTTGTTTAGCGCTGGCAAAAGTACAATTTCTTGTAGTGACATTAGGGTTGTCAGCCAAGATGTATATAATCTTATATACGGATTTGGTCGGCAACATTGGGCAAATGCATTTGTTGAAGGCCGGTGATATGACATGCTTACAAGTAATGCCACTGAGTGCACCAACAGCATGTTGAAAGACACTCGAGTTTTACCGATAGTTAAGCAAGTGGAGGAGATAAAAGCTAGATTAATGGAGTTCTTCCAAAAACAACATACGGAAAACCTCATTATTAACAGTCATTTGACTCCATACGCTGAAAAGATGCTAGAGCATGAGACAGAAGAAGCCCGAATGTTGCACGTATGCTTTGCCGGTCTAGTCGAGTTTCAAGTTCAGTTTGCAAACTATGTAGACATTGTTCATCTTGATCGTCGGACTTGCACGTGCCGCAAATGGGAAGTACTTGGGATCCCGTGTTCACATGCAATCGCTTCAATGAGAGTAAGGAAATACAATCCATATGATTTCTGTGACAATTGGTATCTAACAAGTGTACTTCAAGCCAAGTACAATGAGGTTATTCATGCTACTCGTGATAGCAAACAGTGGGAACACAGTTCAAATGAAAGAGTTCTACCTCCTCTTGCATCTAGATAGCTCGGGAGACCAAAGAAGAATAGAATACGAACTGAGGATCGTTACAGGTCACGTAGGGTGTTCACTTGCTCCAATTGCAACGAGAGAGGCCACAATCTCCAGAGTTGTCGAAATCCCCCCGCTCAAAACTGAACACTTCGCAAGAATTTTTTGTCAAATCTTCGTCAACACAAGACTCCTTTTGTAAGAAATAGTGTTTCCAAGGAATTTGGAGCATATTTTTCTACCTCACTTTCTATAAGAAACTTTTGTAAGATATTTTATTCATGAATTTGGAGCATACCTTTGTAAGAAATTTTGTTCATGAATTTGGAGCATACTTTTGTAAGAAATTGTGTTCATGAATTTGGAGCACACTTTTGTAAGAAATCTTCTGTAAAACATATTTGTATTCATGAATGTGGAGCCAACTTTTGTAAGAAATTGTGTTCAAGAATTTGGAGCATACTTTTGTAGGAAATCTTCTGTAAGACATATTTGTATTCATGAATTTAGTGTATACTTTTGTAAGAATTTGTGTTCATGAATTTGGAACATACTTTTGTAGGAAATCTTCTGTAAGACATATTTGTATTCATGAATTTGGAGTATACTTTTGTAAGAATTTGTGTTCATGAATTTGGAACATACTTCTATACCTCGTATTCTGTAATAGATGTTTGTTGATATTGATAGTAAGACATGATATTACTGATTTTTTGGGTGAATTGAGCAAAGCTAGCTTCACTGAAATCAGTACAAAAAATGTAGACAGAAGCTAATTTCAGTGACGCTAGCGTCACTGGTGTCATGCACAAAGTGTAGACATAATACAATTCCAGTGACACTAGCGTCACTTATATCAGCAAAACCCTGAATACAGTGCATGATTCCAGTGACGCTAGCGTCAATTAACTGTGACATAACATGTTGCAGAATCCATTTTAAGTGATGCTAGTGTCACTTATATCAGTAAAAAACTGATATTACATTCTGTATTTGGATGATACCAATACATCTTACATTTCATACGTGGACAGATTAAGACCCCATACAGCATTACATTTCATTCATAGCCACACATTAAATTATTGACACTCCCACAAAAACAAACAATTGATTCCCAAAAAGTTCATTTCATTGTGATCGAACCAAGCAATGTACCACAAAAAAGAATTCCCAGCTGCATAAATTAAACAAACTGCTAGTCCCTCCTACCCACCAATCATTTACATAAAAAACTTAACCCTATGCTGCAAAACAAAATAGAATTCTAAAACATTCATTCTGTCAGTGGATCAATTGGGAGACGATTGTTGTTCAGCTCCCAACTTCTACTATAGATGTCTACAATTATCTTGCTTTGATAGTAGGGTATGTCAGAAGATGTGAAGGCAATCGGAATACTGGCTGTGAGATGTTCTGCGACTGCAAGCGCGAAGACCCTGCAATCATTTCCATTATCTTGATACGGTATCTTTGACTTCACAAACACCAATGTCTTACCATCCATAATTAGAGAATTGATTGTCGATGTAGTCAATCTGTTCATACAAGATAGAACATGATTAGAATCAAGCTCGCACATAGAAGGTATCTTCATAATGGGCACACACTGCAAAATTAATAACATTTGGAAGAGTATGCTTACAAATTCTTTAGCCACATTAACAGTGGTCCTGTCAGACTTCAAACTATTGTAAAATTCTTATCTTCTTTCTTCATAGTATCCTACAAGCAAAGTGAAGTGATGTTCATGCCACATAATGAATATCAACAGTCGCTTTTCCTTTGCTTCCCAAACCTTTGTCCCATCCCTACCCCAACAATTATCTTGTACAGCCTTTGTGTTGTTAGATCGCCACCAACTCTGCCTTGATAAGAACAATATAATTAGCCAAAAACTGAAGTAAACATGCAGTAATAAGTGTTTAAGATTTTGACAGCCAGAACTTACACAGATACTAGGGTCATAGAAATGTACATCCGGGTACCAGTCCTTCAATACCTTAAACCACCAGTACATGATATTTGTGTTGAACCAAGTGCCAGCATCGAGGGCCTTTTTCAACACACCAGCAGAAACCATCGTGCAATAGATGTCAAGCTCATCCTGCCTGTAGAGATTATAAAAACACAAAGTTAACATGTTGGTTATAATGGTGGCAAGTGGCAAGTAACTCATTTATAAATCCAAGGAAGTTACTTTTCTTTGTAGAATCCGAGGAAGCCTTCCAATAGAGTCAACTCTCCCTCTGTAAGAGCATAAGCCGACTGCACCATTTGGTGGTCATAATCCTCGAAATAACAGGGTATCTTCCTCTCACAATGCAACATTTTTATCCGCCAAATCAATGTGTTGATGTTTGATTTGGGTGTTTGTAGCACGATTTAAAGCTCGGGAGGTGCATTAATCGGAGTCGCAAAGACATCATCCATCTATGGCACGGTTGGGGATGCAAATGTAGCTGCTGTCGGAGGTGACATTGTTAGCGAATCCACATCAACAGCCTCATTCATTGAAGTTTGCTCCTCCGAATACTGAAGTTTCCTTACAGCTGACGATGATTTCTTTCGGTCCCTCCCCTTTGGGACTATCCTTCTCCGAGACACTGAAGACGAACCCTACATGCACCAATGAACATTTATAAAGAAAAACTGAATTATATGTAATAAAATTCTAACCCCATTGATATATATTTGGAATCAATGATTTAGAAATAATTACCTCCTTATCCTCGTTTGACTGAGTGGTAGAACAAGATTCTCCACCAAAGCCTTCGAAAGCGTCCGCGAAAGCATCTCTAAAGTTTTTATCTTCCTCTTTAATCGGGTTGTAAAATCTTCCAATTTAATCTTCTTGTGATCTGCACGAAAGGATGACCACTCCATGTGGTCCAAGAAATCAACTACCTAAGATACACATTGAGGGAACTTGTAAATAAACATTTTATTTAATACATTTGAAGAATGTAGACAGATTGACGGATGCTCACATGCTTGGAAGTAGCGACATCCATTGAAGCGTGTGGACCCAAGCTCCCTTTGTCCTTCTCCTTTACGACCTTCCCCTTTGGTGTTTCTGGTTGGGATGTAACAGGTGACTGCCATCCTTCACCATCCGCACCACATACAATCTCCATAATGGTGTTCAATCCATACCAGAAAAGATAACCATCACTATGTTTTTTGGAAGAGTCTTTCTTCCCGGATAAAATTGAATTCCTCCTTGACTCCTATATTTTGAACACATCTGGATGGTTTTGACTGTAGTCAATAACACATTGTTCTATGCGCTTGTTCCGCTTGAATAGTAAGGAGAAGCGTGGGGGGACTGTTTGTCGTAACCCGAATTGCTTCGATACGCGGTTTGCATTGTGCCTCTCGAAGACCCAATAATGGATAAGGGCAGTGTTAGATGTGAACAATTGCTTGCCTCCTTTTGGCAATAATTAGAAGAGTTTCTTCGTCATGTTCGCGTATGGTTGCCATAAGAACTATACAGAAAATAAAACTATTAATAATCTCGATAATTAAACTGAATGCATTGAAAAAGGTGTGAGAGAATCCTGAAGTGCTTGAGTACCCCATCTTTTTTCAAACTATTGATGTGAGCGCGGATTTCTTTCATGTTGGTTAACTTTTTTGAGCCTTCGAGTCTTTTCTCCCAAGTCTTAAATAATGGGAACTCAAGATCTTTCTGCCAACTAGGATCGGGCTTAGGTCACCTCCCAATTTCCATCCTAGAGTAGGCCCAAATCTACAAGTATGAAACAACATAGACAGTTAAAGCAAAATGTAAAGCTGTGATTAGTAATAACAAAAAATATAGCATGATTGGATAAAATATAATAACCTGTAGCAGCTAAAGAGGGCCTGTCAGAGTCTTGAGCAATGTAAGTTTTCCACTTTCTTTTTTCTCCTCAACCTCCCCCTCCTCTTCCTCATCCTCTCCACCTCTTAACAACCTCGTAGCCCTTGCAAGCATCCTATACAAGCTTGCAAGGTACGCTGGACCCCATGCATACAGCTTGAACTCCCTAAGGAGTCCTAGCTGCCAGGCTGGCCCCCTTACACCAAAAGAATTTGCAAATATCTGTCCGGACACCATAAAAATAGTTATGCTCTAGTCTTGCATACTTCATTCCTTTTCTTGGAGGGTTTGAAATTTTCCTCCAATCATTTGAACTTTATGGTAACCCCAATAATGTCTTTTCCCGGCCTTGGGGCAAGCCCAAGCAATTCTTTAGAGACTTTCTGGACAAATGCATTATTGAAGGTTCTTCCCGTAACCAGTTCACCATCAATAGGGAGGCCATAAATGTAGACAACGTTTTCCAAAGTGATTGTTGCTTCCCCTGTTGGTAGGTGAAATGTATTGGTTTCAGACCTCCACCTTTCCACCAGCCCAGATAGTAGAGCATGGTCTATCCTCATATAGTCTATCTCTGACAGATGGGATGGACCAACATCTCTCACATGCTCTTTTTGTTTGTGAGATAAGACCCATATCTTCTTGTCTGTGTTGATATTGATGCATCTATAACTTCCTAGTTCAGATCCTTTTAGTATGGCTTTTAAAACATGTTCATCTTGCTCGTACAATAACTCCCCCTCATCATCTGACTCACTGTTTGACGCCATCTGTTCAGTTTCACACCATATAATATGAAGCATTTGGTGTAATAACCCAGAGTAGTAAAACTCACAATAGTTTATCAAAAACATACTTTATTTTCAAAGCCATCTCTTGAAACCATATGAAATATGAAAAAGGGTCATGTATTAGAAATATCAAAATAAATTTTAGGTTTTACAACTAATTTTAATGTGGGTCATCCATAGCTCTGTCATAAATATTTATCATTGCATTGAACCAATGAACATGCCATATTTAATGTACATGAGTTGCATTTTAGTGAGAACTATATATGTGATAGTAAGGCATAAAAACCACTTGCATTGTTTTATGCATCCATCAGATCACACATAAGAGCAAGGAGAGGAGTATAATATTCTCTAATCTTTCTACCAAAAAAAAAAACCTCTCTAATCTCTACAAAGAGAGCATTTGATCACAGCCGTTTGTGGAGAAATCATCTGATTATGGAAAGAAGCTGCTTTTAAATTTATTTTGTGTTCCCATCCTATTTATCTTTGATCCAGTATGCACCCTAAAATTCTAAAATAACTTGCTTGTTAATTTATTGAACATCACATCTTCAGGTATTTTAGGTTATGATTTCAGCCCCTTTCCTTCTTGTTTTTGGTTAGCAAAGGGTAGTCATTAAACCCTTCCTAGTAAAGTCTTTTTATTCTATGACAGTACCTCGTATGAATTATATACATATATACAATAGAAGCTATTCATGGATGAATTTACCACTTCTTACCCTTAGAAAATTTCCAAGCAATGATTTTGTTCATCCATGAAAATGATTTCCCACCACCATCTTCCTTCCCTGGATGCCTTCAAATCATGAGCAGCTATCTATCTCAACAAGGCTTTCACTCTAGAGGCTAATGTGTGGTTGTATTACTTGTAAGATCCATTGAGAATAATCTATGATGGACGGATTCTATCACCGTCTCAAAAACATCAGGCAATGATATAATGTAGCACACAATATATAATGAAATTCTTATCAAACAGAAGTGCAATTAGAAACTTCAGACATTCTTATCAAACCATATCCTAAGTGGCATATCAAACCATATCAAGCCAAATCAAATCCACATTGTTACATGGCGGTCGTGTATGATTTGTTGATGCTCTGGAAGTAGAGTTCATGATTTTGATGATAACTTGGATTCACAACATTTTTAACAATTTTTTCTTTTGCACTATGAACATATTTAACGTGTGTATTACTTCACTAATGAAAATGGTAGAAGGTAGTAACTCTTTTGCCATGATAATAAGAGAGGACCTCCAATGTGAGATTTCATTGAACAATTAGCGTGCGTGAGTGCAACCTATGTGAAAACGAGCAAATGAGAGAATAAAATGAACATAGTAGGTTACAAGATAAAAACAAATGAAGAACGGAAACTCCAAACATACATAATGCTGCGAAATTACACAACACACATTTCACACCATACACAGTACTTCAAGAACTCCAAACATACATAATACTCCGAAGATAATGTGCAAAAACGTAGCTAATGTGACGTACCTTCGCGTAGATGTGCGATATTGGAGAAAGGTTGATGGACTATAGAGAAGAAAGAAGGTAGATGGAGCGGCATCGTCGCTCTGGAGAAGGAGGAGTTACAAATGGTCAAAATGGGGACGGCTGGGTATTATAGGATTTGGCGAACGACGACGCTAGCGTCACTTGCTTTAGAACAAAATGACGCTAGCGTCACTTACTCCATATGTTATAAAAAAAAAATTAGTACTAATGGACCCCGTTAGTGTTGATAATTTTGCCAAGACCCTACGGGATAAATGGCCATATTTTGGGATTTATCCAGTAAAATCCTCCAAACCATTTGAACTTTACTATATTTTACTAAAGAAAAAAACAAACAGGCCGCGAAGGAATGACAGATTACCAAGGGATGATTTCAAAATAATTTCAAAAATACATGTAAATCTCAATATTTTAAAAGAGGTTTTTTATATTTTAAAAGAGCATAGAGGCTTTTTATATTTTTCTCAATCAAGTCTTCACCATGATTTTTTTTATAGAAATGAAAAATGACACTCTAGGCATTACGTTTGTTGTTCAACTTGTTGCCTTAAATTCTTAATCTCAGTATCTCTTGAATTTGGTTTATGATGGGCCTCATTCTCAACTTCTTGTTTATGACCTTGTCCTCATTGTAGCGGCATGATGAGGGGGACGATGTAACAACAAATCAAATCAAAAGATCGATTTGCTCTAATACTAACTGATGCAGTTTGGATTTGACACAATTGGACTTGTCTTGGGCTCAAATAATCCAAACCAGAATTTTAGTGACTTTTATTGATTGCAGTACAAAGATTTTAGAATTAAAATAAGTGCAACAGAAAACCCAAAATCTTGCCTTTTAAAGAGCCTCCCCAACCACCTATAGCACATACGGCCAAGGGAGAGGAAAAGTAAAACAAGCACTAGGGTCCCAAAAAGTCCTGATTAAAAATCAAAGCCAAGGGTTGTTTTGTAGAAACAGAAAAGACGGAGTTAATTACAATTTCCAAAATTTGTACCCAAAGTTTTCAGAATGTATGATTTTTTTAGGTCTAATTTTGTAGGCCAACCAGGGCCTGGAGCCACTTAGAGCCAGTACCCCTTGGGCCGCCCAAGGGTGGGCTCCAACCCAGTGGGACCCACTTCATTCATAAGTGTGTGTGTGGGGGGCCGGGGGTTCCCAAATTTCCTAAATTCTTTAATTTTCTCAGTTTTTCTTTAGCAACTGTGTCTCCATTTGAAGTACCAGTTTTTAGTAAGAAAGTTTATTTGTAGTAGGAGTCCCAGGAGTCTTTCCCTCATAGGTTTTTCTTTGTGTTTCAAGAATTAGAAAATAGATACAAGGGTAGGGCAATGCAGTAGCATGACACAGTGAATTGAATAAAAGTTTAGAATTCCCTTTTTCCTTCTCTCTTCGTGTGTGGCTTTCTTTGGCAATAAAAAAGATTTCCTAGTAATCCAATAAAGACAAAATACTAGTCCCTTATATTTTAATCTCTTTTGATTGATGCTTGACTTTAACACTATATTTGGGAAGGGGGGAGGGGAGGGGAGGGGAAATTTGAGGGGGAAGGAAAATGAAGAGGAGGGGAGGGAAAATTAATTTTACCTCCTCTTGTTTGGATAGTCAAAAAGTAGGGGAAAGAAAAGTGAAAAAGTATAATTTTGTTTGTTTGTGAGGTAGAGAGACAATTACCATTCTATCCTTACTTTTGCAAAAAGATAAGAAACAAAAAGGGCAGTTCAGTAATTTGACAAAAATTTACCTCTTTGCCTCATATATTCCCTCCGGTTTTGAAGGAAAAATTTTGGAGTGAGCCGCACACTAATTTTACCCCCAAGTTCCCCTCCCCCACTTTCCCTCCCCCACTTCCCAAACACCCTCAATTTCAACATTCCCTTCATTTCCACTCTTTTTTTTTCCTTCCCCTCATTTTACCTCCTTCCCAGACGATACCTAAGTTTTCATTTATCTAAAGAAGTTTTTTTGAAATTTAGCCAATGGGGTGGTTGGTTGCAGTTGATTTTGACCAATAAGGGCTGTGACATCTTCTAATCCATTAAGTGGAAAACAAAAAAGAAAAGAAAAGAAAAGAAAGGCATTAGGTTGACCGTTAACGTATCATAATAAAAAAAAAAAATTGGAATGCTAACCTCATTTACGAGAATCAATCACTTTCCATAACATTGTAAACGAAAACACAAAACTGACATCATGGCTGTCGTCACCACTTGCTTGAATTTTAGTGCACAAAGAAGAGGAAGAGAGGTGGATGCTGGAGGGTGCCCTAAAAGGTTCAAGAATTCCAAATGGCTGGATAATATTGCTTTTCATCAGTTATTTTTTTCTTAAACCTGAATTGATAAGGAGCCTCTTTTCAATTGGTTCAATTATGAACAATGAATTTTGACATCTGTTCATAGGTATTCTCATCATACTATCAATTTCCCCTCCTCATGCGGGGGATTGACTTATATTTTTGCCTCTACTTATTTTTCTTTTACTTTCACAAGAGATAGAGAAATAATAAATTCTCTACGTAATGAGGGCATTTTCGTCTACGACTTTTATCCAAAAAGATAAGAATGGAGTCATGTGTTTGTCTCCTTAAGCAAGCCCAAATTCTATGGCTACCAATCTCATAAGAATATGAATAAAAGGAATGGAAATCCATATTGGGCCCCTTCCTAATGAAAATCATAATCGCCTCAAAATGAAAACCCATTTAATAGGGCTTCTCCAAAGTGTACTCCAATAAGAGATGGTCCCACTTTAAGTTGAGCAACTCATTAATAATGTAATTAATGCATAAAGTTGAGGAAAAATAACTTTGCGCTTGTGAAAATCCAAATCCTATAGACAATATTTAAGTTTGTTCAATCTGAGTCTTTTAAAAGTTATTGATCATGGTGGACCATGTAAATAAATCTAATAAGGACTATACACTAATGAGAAGGTTTTTTTTTCTTGATTTAGACTTTTCATAAGTGGGCCCACTGAGTGGTTTCATGAGATTCTTGTGAGACTCTTATGTAGTATTTTATTTTATTTTTTAGTGTAAAGGACTTTGAAAACAATAGTGGACCACAAAAGAAATGATTGCGTTAACAAATTGCCCTCCAATATGATCTGAGCCCATTGTCAAATCTTATTTTCTTTTATCATTGACATCCATCTCTTGCCCCCACTAAAAGAAAATCATGCCTCCGCCATTGCTCCTCACCTTTCATTTCTTGTAAAAGGAGAGAATTATGGAGGATAATTATGTATTTATAGTTTCTTCCAAAGAAATCAAAGTAGAGAGCTTCTAAATGCAACCCCTTTGCACACCCACCATTTTTTTTAAAAAAAGTATTATGATTGTACCCTTGTGGTAAATCCCCAAACTACTCCTTCTCCCCTCTCCCCTTCTCCACCTCCTTATCTATCTCATCTCCATTGCTCAACAGCACCACCATCGTGCCCTCCACCGCCTCCCCTTCTCCACTTCCTTGATCTCCATTTCCATTGCCCCTCTCCCTCGCCCCACCTCCCCCCCCCCCCCTCTCCCTCCCTCTCTCTTTCCCCCTTTTCCCTCTCCTTGTCTCTATCCCCCTCTCTCACTCCCTCTCAGACTCTCCTTGTCTCTCTCTCTCTCTCCCTTCCCCTCTGGTAGGGTTGCAAACAGAACAGTTCTGGAACGGAACCATAGCGGACCTGGACACATTTCTAAATAACGGTTCCGGTTCCGGATCCAGTTTTGACTTGGAACTAGTTTTATTGGTTCCAGAACCAGTTCCGATGGGAAAACCCGAATCCAGTTCCGAAACCGGGTCCACCTAGAGGAATGGAATCTAGTTCCAAAATCGATTCTAATTTCTCTTCATTCTTCATTTTTCTTAAAATAAGCATATCATTCAACTTATAACAGTACATCAAATCTACTACCTCCAGTATTATACATAAAATGTAAAAAAAAAAGTTGATTTTGATATACAAGTTGCAATATCAAAGGCTCATTTGCCGGGACCCATGTCCACAGGTTGGAACCTATGTGGACCTGAAACCGGACCCGTTTTTTAATCAGAACCTAAATTGGATTCCGGACCCAGACCCATTTATGAATCAAAGCCTAAAATAGCTTCCAGACTCAATTTTTTGCGGGTCGGAACTTCCAGGTAATCGAAGAATCAGTACCCGTTTGCAACCCTACCCTTTGGCAATGCTGCTGGAGGGGGCGGTGGTGGCTGGGGTGGGGGTGGGCTTTGACGCGAGGTTTGTTCAGGTATTATGAGGGGTGTGCAAAGAGAATTTTAAAAATCTCAAATTCAATGGTGGGTGTAGAAACAAAGAGGGAGTGCAAAGAAAAATGGAGGGTGCATTTAGAAGCTCTCATCAAAGTATCAAGGATCGATTCATATCCCCTAAAAAGTAGCATTTTGTTTTCTTTCCTCATCTCCTCCAATAGTTCCAGAAAAAAATAAGTCATCTCCTACAACTCTCAAACCCAAGTTCTTAACTACTCAAACACTCAGCTCACTCCCCAATGTTCTTTCTTCTTCCAACAAGTTTAGTCTATCCATATTTTCTTTCACTCTCTGTAAGTTAATTAGTAACAACGGTTCTCCTTGCTCTCCTAGGTACTCATTTTCTCTTCATATTTTTTCCTTTTACGTTGGTTCTCATTTCTTCGTTGTTAGACGCTTGTATCAACAACAAAAAAAAAAGGGAAACAAAGACTAATCATTATTGTACTCATGGCAAATAAAGTAAGAACATTCTTTTACCTTTGTCATCGATCATTTCCCAGCATTTTTCTTTAAATGCGTAGAAAATTTAAGAGCATTTTGTATATACCCCTCTAAAGTTTGTAGGATTTGCAAATAGGCCCATGAGGTTTTAGGATTTGTAAATATGCACCATCCTTTTCTTTTTAATACCTTCCATGTCCCCAAAATCAATATTCCTAACAAGAATGGGTAGCCACCATGAGATTTGTCTTAGATTTTTATACAAATGACTGCTTTGCCCTTACTTCCATTAAACAAAATGAGTATATTATTATTTACAAAAATACCATTATTTTATCTCAAGTCCCAATGATTTCTCTCAATAACTCTCTCTTACATGACCAGGCAGGGGCGGTCCTACACTACGTGGACTTGGGGCGGTCGTCCCAGGTCTGATCCAGAATTTCACCAAAAAAAAAAGGAGGTAAAAGGCATTAATGGTAACTAAAAATGAGCAACTTCTTGGTGACCTAATATGATGGGAATATGGTAGCCCTACCCATTCTCATATATCTATATATATATATATATATCTATATATATATATATATATGAGCAAGGCTCGAGCTTAGAATAAAATTTCGAATTTCGTAAGGTCGTGCTTGTAGGGCCCACCTTTGGTCCATCCCCATGTGGATCCCTAAGTGGGCCCCACCGCACACTTAAGCTTACCCCATTCTAAGCTTGAGCATAGGAGAGCAGGGTCCTTATACATATATATATATATATATACACTATCAAGGGCGGACATACATTATGCAGACCTAGAGCAAGATCTGAAAATGGTTAAAAGTTGGCCCATGCCCCCATTTCAGTAAAGTCATTGCCCCATCCCGGGCCTTAAAAAACCCTAATAGTTTCCTGCATTTTAGTTATATAGCTCATTCTTGCTGTTGGTTTCAGACCAGGGGTGGACTCAGGTACAAGGGGCTAGTGACTGAAGCTCCAACCCTAATAGTTTCCTGCATTTTAGTTATATAGCTCATTCTTGCTGTTGGTTTTAGACCAGGGGGGGACTCAGGTACAAGGGGCTGGTGACTGAAGCTCCAACCCATATCTGATAAAAGTTTACACCGCCACCCCCTAATCAAATTCTAAAAATTAATATATATTTTTAACATTTGCCCATTCCCCCCAATATTTCTTTTACATTGAGCCAAACGCAAACACCCCCTTCTAAAACATTTTCCCATTCCCCCAATATTTCTTTTACACCCCTACACATGAAGCATAATAATGTATTTTGAAACTTTCATCGATCCAATGGTGGGTCATATATGAATTTGTATAAATCATAACCGATTATAAGTATTGATGTTGATTGTCTTCATAATCAATTTGGATTTAATGAAATAAGCCCAAAATTGATAAAAGATGAATTTATGTAGGGTTGTTTTCTCCCAATAACTGCAATTATTAATGTTACATGCTCTATAAAAAAAAATTGAGTGCAAGCTTTTGAAATTGTGCATATAAGGATAAAAGAGATGGACAAAAGTGTCATTTCGCACTAAAAACCTATGGTGGTTGGAAAACTATTGATTTTGGGGACACATAAGGTATTAAAATAAAAATGCAGGAGCCTATTTGCAAATACTAAAACCTCACGGGCCTATTTACAAATCCTACAAGCCCAAGGGGGGCTATGTACAAAAAGCTCAAAATTTAACTATAAAATACCCACAAATCCACGTGTCCCTTTCCCTTGTAGAAAGTGTAGATAGATTTTGGAAAGTCTCAAGTTACTAGAATGGGATGAGTAAGCTAGTCCAATTAACCAATGCACAGTGGAAGTAATCAACCAAATAAGATAGAACTAGCAAATATATTTATCAAGCAATCACCACAAGAAGGCAGACATAAATTTAACATAGAAACCCTTTCCGGGAGAAAAACCATGATAAAAAAAACCAATCACTATTGAATGGTTACAAGATATATTCACATCTCCTTTATCTTAGTCAGTGCGTCAACCTAAGAACTGTAATTGTTCTTGTACAACTCCTCGCTGCCACGATTAGCTGCGCACCATTCCCCGTGTTTGATCCTCCTTCAATCACCTTGAGAACCAAGATAAATTAATATTCTACAAAGAAGTAGAACCTTCAAACCTTCTAGAGCGAAGCTTCAGCCCAATCTCTCAATTGATTGCTCTAGAGAAAAATTCTCTCTCTAAAATCTCTCTTGCTCAGAATAATGAGAGACGTAGTGGATACCTTTGGGTTGAAAGAAATACCCAATTTATAGCCCCAAATCCATGCATAAGACTTTTAATCATAAGACTTTTAATCATAAACCACTAAGAATTGAAGTCATATTCAAACTCTAAGGAAGAGTTGGGATCAAACAAGGCATAGACCGCCACGCTCGCAATAGCGAGAAGGGATAGCGAGCCCTATCTCTAGCCCTTGGCCCAACTACACCTTCGCTATAGCGAACACACGTTCTAGATTTTGGCTTGCATGCTCCAAAACTTGCCAGATTTCTCTTCAGTCTTCGCTTCAATCTTCCAACGGCTCAACTACAGTCCATTCTAAAATAAATAGAAAATTACAACTCGAATTGACCCAGAGTTTTGTCCAACCCATGAATTAGCCAATCACAATAAAATTCTTAACAATCTCCCCCATTTGGCAATGCAAGGACAAAACTCCCAAGCAAAATACATATGATCTACCCAAAAAGGTTTTTGACAGAAAAAAAAAATTCAGAACCTGTAGATCATGCACTGTCTTTGCTTGTAGTGCTCCCCCTGACTTCATTCTTCTCCCCCTTTTTGTCCATAATTGGCAAACAATTATCTTCATTCAACTTCTGTCAATCTCAATGCAGTAGCTTTCCCTCCATTTTGACTTCCCCTAAATATGATCTTCGTATCAGCACTGGGGTGGGGGCTTGAGGTTTCCAATTCCATCAGAACTCAAAAAACTGAAGTTTGAGTGAAATCAGGAGGACTTTTCACTGGCAGGAAATTCTAGTTCGCTATAGCCAGCAGGGAGCTAGCTATAGCCAGCTGCCTCTCTACCCACGCTCGCTATAGCGAACCTGCCTGCTGGTTTTTGGCTTGATGCATGAGTTCAGTTCGGCCTGGGCTGTTCAAACTTTATCTGATCCATCCAGGAGTCTTCAAACTTCAGCTTATACGTCCAGGAGTTTTCAACCTCTGTCTTGGAGTGTGACATCACAGTCCATATCTAAAATGACCAAGAATTACAACTCAATTTGGACTATTGTTTTGTCCAACACATGAAATTCCTAACAGATTGGAACTTTAAAACCCATCAAAGAAAGTGTACTCACAAGCCGCATTTTCTTTTTTCTTCTATCTTGCCCACACACTTAAATTTGTGGGATTGGAGAATCCTTACCCTTTGATTGGATGGTAGTCAATCACCTAACAGATGATGAAAGGGATTCTAAACTATAAAATTCCAGCTTACAATCATGTTGTAGTGGAACAATGTATGATTTTGTGTAACCAACGTTATTCAAAAGGGATACTTGGGTAAAAATACTAAAGAAAAGAACCATGTATGGTTTTTTTGAAGTGGAACAACCTAAACTCTAAAAGAAAAGGAGAAGTTAAAAATCCTAATGGGTATAGAAAAAACCATCACAACCACCTTGGGTAAAGACCACATCCTTAGCACAAGCAATCATTTTTCATCCTAAAAGTATTTAGGATAATTGGTGTAGTCATTTTTGTGAGCAAGGAAGCTTCAAATTCATCATCAGCTAAATATTGATATTTAGGGGTCATTTTGTCAAGTTCACATGTGATAGAAAAACAGTCCACATATTTAAATAATTCACATATTAGTCATTTTCATGTGCAAATGAAGCATATGTGAAATACATTCCATTATTTTTATTTTTTTTTCATTTTCACACCTATTCAAATGTGAATATGGGTGCATCCAACATCTCACATGTCTTTCACGATTTTTCACAAATCCATGATGAATCTGGGTGTACACGGATCGGATTGGGCCAAATCCGTCACCAATCCGTTACTGTTCAAATCCAATCCGATCCGATCCATGGACGAGCGGATCGGATCGGATTAATCTGTTCAATCCGTTACTGTACATTATATGTAAAAAAAAAAAAAAAAAAAACCATGAAAAAATTAAGATTCTTCCTCTACTCTCAACCATTGTAAGACTTATACTCCAACAATGCAATGAATAAAATAAGAACATGAAAAACAACATTTTCCAAGGCATCAGACCATCCTAGTTATTTGTTTGTCAACATGATGATTCAAGCACACAAAAAACTTGAGTTCAGTGACTTTGGATTCAAGCACACAAAAACTAGAGAGGTTGTGCAGCCTCATGATCTCAGACTCCACACTATCTTCTCACCTGCTGCTTGATGTTAAAACTAGGCCCAAATGTGCCCTTACCTATTGCTACCATAAGAATATACACAAAGTAAATGAAAATATTCCAGAAAATAAGGTTTAACTGAAGCACCCTTCAGATAAACATATATATATTATGGGAAAGTAAGAGTACAGAGCATATTAGTTTTACTCAAAACCAAGGGAAATCATTTCATCACTAGATAATATCAATATCCAGAAACAAAGCATTAAACATATAAAACCTTACAACACTACACAATCATAAACTTACACAGTAACACAGCCAGTGTGTGTGGCCAACATAGCAAACCCATAAAAACATGAAAATGAAAACCCATAGTAATAGTAACACAGCCAATGTGTGTAGCCAACATAGCAAACACATACTAGGAAATGGCTATGGTTCTTACTTAAGGCCTCAAGACTGTCCGAAGCTCCGCTGTAACGGTTCTTCAGCCCCTCTTTTCCAACTTCTTCTGCTTGATGTTTATCAATTTTTCATGGACACACCAAGGAAAGCTAATGAAGTGGGTCTGGTTCATCTCGTCGTTGTAGTAAGCAGGGTGATAAGTTACATGATACCATGTCAATGCCTTGGCATGTGCATCATCATCATCTATAAACAAGACAGATGGATGCTTATTTATTCAAAATGTTTCACAATGTACATATTACTCACATGGTTAGGGAAGATGGATAGCGGATATCGAAAAGCAATCGTAACAAATTATAAATTTAGTTACAGCTGCACAAAGAAATTAGCATATCAACCTAACCAGTAGACAAAATGCCCACAACAGAAACAAAAAATTTGTCCAAATCACTATTCTGGCGAACATGTGGTCATCGAGACATCCAAACACAAAAAACGCAAACATCAAACACTGAAATTTACAGAAATCATAAATTTGTAAGCACTAGATAGCACTCAAAACTTACATAAAAAATAAATAGAGATGAAAAAGAAAATAGAGATGTAATAGCCATTCCCAACTTGAGAGAACCCAGACTCCACTGCTGTCTTCCCTACCAATGAACCCTTCAGAATCGCAGTTCCACCTTTTCATTTATCATTAAAGAAAAATTTCATCCAGTTATACTTGTGCTACCTTCAAAGCACATGTTTTAGACAAGCAATTTTACAGGGTTTGACTTTCTTCTATAAAAGAGAAGAAAAAGAAATCGGTGCATTCATTCCAATATATAGTTACAGTACCCCTTGATTGTGAGAGACTGAGGGAAAATGTAAAAATCGGTGCATTCATTCCATAATCTCCGAGATCTAAGCTTCTTGATTCAGTCAAGAAAGCTAGTTCTTCAAATCTGATCTACAAAATTCAAAACCCTAAAGCATTGATTCCAGATTAGTGAATAACTGCAAGCATATGAGATTTAAGAACATAAAAAAGAACAAAAAGATAAGAGAGAATGAGAGAGAGAATACATGTGAGGAGATCAAAAGAACAAGAGGCAAGAGGGCAAAACCGCAAAAGGGCAAAGGGAACAAGAGAACACTAGAGATGAAGAAGTGAAGAACCCCCCCTGCAGCGTGGGAGATGAAACAAATGTGTGTAGGGTTGTGATGTCTGCACTCTGCGCTGGCCGCTGGGTTTGGGAGATGAAGTTTTGTGATGGAGATCAACGAATGTGGGTAGGGTTTTGGTTTGGGAGATGAAGTTTTGGAATTACATTTTAACTCCTTATGTTTTTTCCCTTATTTTAAATTTAGACACCTAATTTATATTTAGACCCCTTATTTATTTTTTATTTATATTTAATGCAACGGATCGGATCGGATTGAATCCGCGGATTGAGAGTGAAATCCGCCACCGATCCGTTGCTAATGAATTACACAATATCCAATCCGCCACCAATCCGTTGGCGTTCGGATCGGATTGAAATCCACGGATCGGATCGGATCGGATTGACGGATTTTTTGTGCACCCCTTGAATCAAGAGAGGAAACTTGACCTACTAGATATTGTCAGCCTTCTAAAGAGAATCAACGGGTCAAATCAGGAAAAAGAAGCCTACAAAAATCAGAATTGAAGATCAAACAATTTGAACTTTTTTACAAATATATCATAATCCCTAAGGATCAACAAATGAAATTTGATACACTAGCCATTTTTGGCCTCATAAAGAGGGTGTACTATTCAGATCTTTGCATTAGAGGCCCAAATGATTCAAAAACTTGAAAAAAAGAACGTGCTACTTTTTGAACCCGCGGAATACACCGTAGAACAATGTATGCATCCAACAGTTCATACATTGTTTTAAGATCCATGATGAATCAACATCTGAAATTTGGCCCCATAGTCATATTAGGCCTTCTAAAGAGGATTAACGGTTTGGAACGTGAAAGTTAGGCCCACAATAGTCTAGAAATGCATATATAACAGTATAGACTATTTCATAAATTTCACAAGATCTATGACGACTTAACGGCTGAAATTTAACATCAAAGCTGTTTTTGTCCTTCCTAAAATGATTAACGGTTCAGATCATGAGGTAGGGACTCACTTTACCCAAAGAAAAAAAAAAGACGGCGCTAGATGTTGGAACATCTATATCACTGTAGCTCCCCCTTTTTGGTTTGGGCTTGTTTTGGTTTCACACCTATTTAGGTGGAAAAAAAATGACGCTTCAAATGCACACTTTTTTCACACCACTTTCATACCACTTTCTCACTCATAATGTGTGAATCAGGGAGACAAATATAAATGGTGCAATGGTTACACACCAAGCCGCATTTACATATGTAAATGGGTGAAACAAACAAATACCACCAATCTAGAAACCAGTTTACATGAGATTTTCCCATGAGGCATGAGGTTCACCTTCAAACTCATCATCAGCCAATTGTTGATCACGTTTGGTCAGTCGGGGTGTTCATGGTCAGGGCCAGCGTGAGCCCGCATTAGGCCAGGCTTGGATATGTATTTGGGCCCATATAGTAACTGGGCTGGGCTTGGATTAAGTGAAAGAAAGCCCAAAGTTGATCAAAAGCCCAGTTCAGCCTAGCCCGGTTGAATAAATGGGCCGGCTTGGCCTGACTTTTATGGCCTGTTTCGGGCTTGGACCAGGCTCGGGCCCGGGCCTGAGGCTATGTTTCTAAAGTTAGACCAAGCTTGGATATGCCTCAGCCCAGCCCATGAACGTCGCTATTTGTCGCTATTTGTCAGGTTGAGCGCAATTCGCAACATGTATTTATTAAACGTTAAAAGGTTACCACAAACCGAACCAAATTGAAAGGGTTAACTTCAGACCCTCAATCAAGAGGTAGGCTTTTGGGTTGTGTTGGATAGTCCTATAGCAAAATGTGAGGTTAGATTGGTGGTCAAAAACCAAGTACGAACCTACTCCACCCATTTATTTATCAAGTCAAAAATGTCACCCTGAACAGCTGAAACCTACCCAGAAATTAAGAAAAGGAAAAATGTCAGCACCCACCCTGAATTACCCAGGTGAGGTTCTGATTGATTTGGAAAGATAAAAAATTGGTGCCCTTGATTAGGGTTTCAACCAATTCAGTTATCAGCTTATCGCATAATCAGGCCTAACTACAGGCCCAGATTAAGATCATAGATATTAGCATAAGTCTAATTTTGGACTCCATCTATGCTCTTAATCCACAAAAAAAAATGGCACTACTGGTACAAACTTAAAAAAAGGTCAAAACTATATTGAGAATTAAAATAGGAAGTTTCCACAATATCCTGAGACCCAAGAACAAAACAAACAAAACCAAAAATCCCACATTACATCTAGAAAAATAGATCTAGATCTTTTAGGAAGCTCATGGTTATAGTCTTCTTAAGAATCCTTCTAACATAACAAAAAGTTGGTAATCTACTGTCAATGAAGAATCAAGATTCCATCCTTTCAAACAAAAAGGGGCTGTCTGTTTCTTGTAATTGAATTCTTATGAACTTTAAAATCATACAGGTGGTTAAAAAATGAAGAATCAAAGGTGAATACCCAAAAATGGCCATCAAATGACCTCTCCTCTAATGGAAAGTGAATCAACAAAATATAAAGAAAGAATACCCAACCATCACCTTACTAATTCAAATCCTAGGAAAGTCAAGGTCCCATCTATATCCCTACCTTGTATCACTTACCCCTCAGCTCTTTAATAATCCTCCAATGGAGCTCATTTAACCATGTCCTATGTATTCTATGCAAACAAACAAGCCCTAAAAGATAGATAAGTAGTGTTGCTGGCATCACAAACATTTGCTTTAGCTCATTCTAACAGTAGAGGTTAAAAACATCTAACAAGAGAACCCATGCAAGAAGAGGGCATTTGGTCAAGAAAAAACCAGAGGAAACGGAAATTAGAAGAATCAAGTGAAGAAATTTGAGTTCCAGTGGAAACCCATTTTCCCCTGCCTATCTCCCCTCTGCTCCTTAAACCAAAGCCCACTTGTTTGAGGGAAAAGTGAAAGTGTGGACTCCCCTCTGAGTAAATAATCTTAGAGGTAGAGGTAGCCTTGCTTGGTGCTCACTAGAAAAATTTTAATGTTTTCAAGGGTTGAAGTGGAGAAAGTTGTGCTTTTCCTACCCACTTGGTGGGGGTTTTTTTTTTCTTTTTTTTTTTTCTAGTTACAAGGGATTCATACTCATGCAACCACTCGTGTTCCTTCACAATAAAAGTGGACAAGGACTACACCGAAGTGGTCCCCACTTTCTCCCCACCAAAAGTGCAAACAAGCTGGGACAAAAGGATTCCCCAGTGCAAATGCTTTCTCCACCTCCAAACAGGCCCTTTGGGCTACCTGCTTCTCCTTATCCAACCACATTCACCATAAGTGCCAGGTGTGAACATCAGTAGTATTCTATATAGCAACCAACATGATACTTGTTCTGAAGTAGTAACATTTTATGATCCAATAAACACCATGTTTTGTACTATGGAAGTATACTCAAATTTGGCATTGTAGAAAAAAGGAATTCACCTGCTCAGATCTCACCATCCCAAAGCTCTTCTAAGGTTTTGTACGGGCCAAGTTCATGAACAATAACTTCGCCTCTAATCAGTTTTCTCTGCACACAGACAAATGCGAATTCACTAGACGGCAGTTAAATAAGTATAAAAGGTTATACTGCAAGAAGTGGGGTTATGACCCATTTATAACTAAAAAGGTCTTGTTCAACCCTGACTGACATCTTTTAAGAGATTAGGAATGCTCAAAATTAAACTTTTACAAAAGCAGAATGGCTTCTAGAAAATAAAATAAGAAAATCGCCAGTTTCAATTTTTTAATA
Organism: Persea americana; assembly: GCA_029852735.1. NCBI lineage: Eukaryota > Viridiplantae > Streptophyta > Magnoliopsida > Laurales > Lauraceae > Persea > Persea americana. The sequence goes on along the minus strand of CM056819.1, from coordinate 14,027,480 downwards.
AACAGGTGATAATGATATTGCTATACCTAGTGAGAACTACTATAGGAAGATAAATCAGCATAAATCTACTGATTTAAATCAGTGTAAATCTACTGATTAATATAACTAGAGAACAAGATGCAGTGCATTCTAAGAGGAGGTTTATATAGTTTATAAGAGAAAATGCATGAACTGGAGCTCAAAGATATGTAGAGAGTCCTCAGGCAGTGTAACATGGTTTGATGATTAAGACTATTGGTTTCATGAACCATGTCTTTAATTCATTAAAATTTAATGATCCTAGCATTCCAATATTTAGTCTTCTTCATGGAAGGAACATTAATGTAGTTCTTTTTAACTGCCTTCTAAAGATGTTGACTGAATAAATACGGTTTGCTCTAAGGGCACGTTTATGTAAGTGCTTTTATGTGGGAACAAAAGAGGAAAAGAGTGATGTTTTTCAGCAAAAACCTTTCCCATCATTTGGTGAGAACACTTTTCCTCAAGGATAGCATCAAAAGCATTGCAATTTCCTAAAGAAAAGTGTTTCCAATGGGAAGTTGGAAAGGCAAATTCTTCTACGGAAATCTGCAGACTACTATTTCTACGGACGCAACACAAACTTACCCCAAGTGTCATTGTGATAGTATTGCTGACAATAGGCTAGGAAATTGATGAATTAGATTGCCAGAAACATTGCCCCATCTGATATAATCGAAACCATGGGCAACATACACGAACAATCATAAGGTTTTTCTTTCTTTAATAAATGTAAAAAGTGCAATGAAGAATAATGTAATTGCTCCTTATAAAAACTAAATATGGTTGGGCATATCCACAAAATTCTCGAGCTGTCTTTACAACCATTTGGTTTCCTTAAAAGGGGTGCGAGCTCTCTCTTTTTTCCCTCTACTTTTAGTTTTGTTGGTAGGAAAAAAAAAAACTGAGAAACGCACTCTGAAAACAATAACCACTTGCTTGTTCAATTTCAGAGAATTTGACAAACAGGTCCTCAGGAATAGTCCAATCAAAGACATCCAAATTTTCCTTTATCCTGTATTCATTCGTGCTTTTAGGCAGCACACTCTGCCCCATTTGGAGGCCCCACCGGAGAGCAACCTGCGCAGGAGTTTTTCCCAATTTCTCTGAAATCATATTTAGAATTGGGTCCTTAAGAATATCACTTTTGACCCATGTGGAGCCCCGAGAACCCAGTGGTGAGTAAGCCTGTAATTAGGAGAACAGATAAAAAATAATAAACACAGGAAATAAATAATGTTCTTAGTTGCTCTCCATTTTTTAAATTGGTCTGACTGTGCATTTCGCATAATAAGAAATAGAAATCGGAAACCAGATTAGGTGGGTGCCATTTCAAACCTTTCAAAATGCACTAGCCGCTGGGGCCGATGTGTAACAAATTGGGTCGAAATAGCAGAACAATATCTCATCCATCACAGTTCATTAAATGGGATGCAACAACACTTCTGTGATGATTATGATCCTATTGATCAATCATTGTCCCTGATTTCCACACAACCTTAAATGTACTATGCAGACCGATTGCGAGCTAGGATACATCAAACACCAGTACGCAAACAAGACAGTAGTATGGAATGAGAATAATGAAACAATCATAATGGTCCACAAAACTTACAGACAAATGAACTCCCTTAGATTGACAGAATTCACGGAGACGGGTTTGTTGCCATCCAGGGTGGCATTCGACCTGGTTGACAGCTGGAGGGACACGTGCAATCGACAGCAAATTTTCCAACTTCTTTGTAGAGAAATTGCTCACACCAATGGCACGCGCCTTGCCAGAGTCATAAAGCTTCTCCATCGCACTCCATGTACCAGCGATGTCAAGTGGGGCAAAGCTTTCGGGCTTGAAACCAGGCAATGACTTCTTTGTCCGAAAGGGCCAATGGATCTTCAAGGAGTAGCATAGTTTAGTTACTGAAATTAAATTGACCTAAATCTCCAATAAAGACTTAATGGTAAATGCTAATTGGAGCCATAAGAGGGGTAAAATGTTATTGGGAGACTTTATCCTTGAATATAGTTAACAGTTTTAGCTGTTATGCATTTATGACATCCAAATCATTCATCTGGTGGATCCTACTCTGGATGGTCCATAGGCTAACGATTAGATTGATCATGCACTTGTCCCTTCATCCAGTCTACCAAGAAAAAAGGATATGCTCAATGGAACTATAATGAACCCATCTGTTTTCTTTCATCAAAAGTTCATCAATAAAATGATCAGCATCACCCAACCGGACCAAGTATAAGGCTATGGCCAACCAATGCCCCACCAGAGGAAAAAAAGAGCCTTTACCTGGGTCATTCGCATTGAATGACTCCAAAAAATAGATGGTCACAAAGACATCAGAAAGCAAAATCTATATGACAACACACTGACTCATCCAAAAGGGAAGATAAATAAATAAGAACAATAACTCATATGACCAGGAGCAGTACCCTATATTGACACTTCCACGTCATAAGAATAAAACAAGAATGCCAAACTCTAAATCTGGTGGATGAAAAATAATGCAAACTGGCTTCAACTGTAAAACTAAAACCATTTATAAATAAATAGAAGTGTGGCACCAATGCCCAAAAGATTTATTTTTCTTTTCTTTTCTGTTACTTTAAGGGGAAGGAGGGACATACAAGGTACAGATCAACATAGTCAAGCTGCAACTCTTGCAAAGTAGTATCCAATGCCACAGGCACATCTTCTGGCACTTGATCACTACACCTGCAATGACCAATATAACCTCTTTCAGTAGTTAAACCAATAAATAATAAAGTGTAGGAGCAGTACTAAAAAAAATTTAGATGCTGTTGGAAAAAACCATCATGTCTGTCTTCCATATCGATGCATGCTAAAGCTTAAAAAAAAAAAAATGTAATATTGTCCTGCGAAACTGGGGTTGTGGATTTTGAGTTACACATTTTAAAGGCAAATGCATATCAAGGTTCTAAACTGAATGCCAATCAAACACAACCCTCCTTTATCCAGGCTCATGACCAGCTCATGATACAAAATGACACATGGCAAAGAGAAACAAGGCATCAAACAAGATCATCGTTAATCCATTTTTGCGCATCCTTGATTAGATGACGAGCATTTACCTAAGTTAAGAGAGACAGTTTGACCATCTACCTGCACTTGCTGAAACTCTTCATTTTGAAATTCTGAACATTTCGCAGAATCACAATGCATGAGCATCCATAGATACCATTAAAATGCTTTGTTTAAATCAAACATTCAGATGTGTCAAAAAAACCCTTTAAAATATTATTGAAAAGCGCCAACAAGTGTACCCCATGATAATGTGGGACAACGGTTTGAAAGTATGGAGAACCAACCAGAGTTTTGAGGTAAAAACAAATCTTCACGCTTCACAATTCCGTCTTCAAACAGTTTCTTCAGCGCCAGACCAATCTACAATGATCACAAGCTAGATCAAAACTTCACATTTGAAAGCATAAGCAGTCAATTATGCTTTAAATTAAAGAAACACAAACATTTCATGCACAGCTACGGAACAAATTGTCGACTTGCTTTCCCACAAAGAAAACAAAGAAAAAATTGTTTCATGTCTTGAAAACTAGGAAAAAAGAGAAACTGCAGCAATAAACTAAAAAGAATGAGAGTTCCTGCTTCTACGTCCAAAAAACCAGAGAAAGAGCTCTCATCAAGAACTACGTAGATTGTAGGGTAAAGGGACCAAAGTAACGTTTAAGTCATGGTAAAAGAACTTGGTATTACAGCAAGAGGCCTAAAAGCAGTAACATGCTTGTAAAGTTGTATCAAAAAAATAAATAAAAGGATTCCAAAAGTGGAAACGATGCTTTCTGCAGACAGTAGACTGTTCCTAAATCCCACCATAAACCAATGCCATTATATACACAGATTTGGTAATTCCAATATATATTTTTGCTGCTTGAAATTTAAAGTACGCAGATCCAAACTATGGGATAATGCTAAAAGAAAGTAGAAACAAAGATAAATGCAAAAATTTAGCTAAAGTAATTCCAATTACCTCCTTCTCATTCCCATACACTCGAGCACAATCAATATGCCTGTAGCCTTCCTGCAATGACATAGAAGTGCCAAGGGTCCGGAGTTGTAAGTGTAAACATGAATTAAATACACGCACTCAAACACAAAAAAACAGAACAAAGGAAAAACAATAGGACTTTTTTCTTTTTTTGAAAGGTAAGTACTCACATACCCAATAGACACACACACTCACAAGAGTCTCACCATCAGCACTATAGTGATGCAGCCCGCAAGACCAGGACCCGCAGGACCTGACGGATCCATCTGATGGGGTCCACATGATCTCTCCAAAGCAGAGATCCCTATCCTTATTTGAGACAATATCTAAATTGGTTATATTATTTAGTTTCTTAATAGGACTTACTTTCTAAATTCTATTTTGAGTAGGATTAGGAATTTTACTAATTTCAATGTCTTGCTTAGTTTAGAAATAGGTCTTCTATATATACAGAAGGACACTCTTGTTAAAGGCATGCTTATTCAATCAGAATTATTTTCATGAGTTTTTCCTTGAGTTCGTGTCTGTGAACGTTCTTCTATTGAATCCCTTTGTTGGGTTCAGTCAATCTCACTCTTGAGATTGATCTATTGTTTCGATCAGGTTCCGGGGCTGTGCTAGATTGGTATCAGAGCCCAGATCCGGTCGCCGGGAGAACGACTGTCTTCCCCGGTTCATCATCGTCCATCATCTCTTCCCCATCGACCAACCCCTTCCCTCACCCATCCTCCCTACCTAAAACTATTCACCGAGACCTAATCTCTCCAAACTCCCCAGCCGAAAACCAGAACCCACCTTCCACCATCCACCACCACAGAAAACCCAACCCTATCCCTCACGCCCAAATTCCCAACCGTCATTCCCCACAGAAAAAAAAATCTTGAAACCCTAATCCCATAACCCCAAAACCCCGGCGCACTCCCCTTCCTCTCCCAACATCAATACACCAAACCCAAACCCAACCCAGCCATTCCGCCCAGCTCCCGCTGCCTAAACCCCACCCAGACCCTTCGTCGGAAGCCCCAAAAAAAAAAAAAAATAAAACAGAGCACAGAAGAAGAAGAGGGAACCCAGCAGCGACATCAACGAAAAAGGAAGAGAAGAGAGAAGAGGAGAGTTTGAGTTAGTAGACGTACCTAGCACCGTCGAGCTCCACAGTCTCCGTGCTCAACACCACTGCCAGTGCTTCATCGCCACAGCAGCTGTAAACTTCCCTCATCTCTATCGCCCGCACGCCATCACCTCCGTCCGCACTCCCGCCCTCGCTTGCCGTCATCATCCTCTGCTTTCTCCCAGCGCATGCTTCTCATTCTTCCTTCTTGTGCTTTGAAACAGTAAGCCTCCCAAAGACTATTGTTTCTGATCGTGACACAAAGTTCGTGAGTTATTTTTGGAAGACTTTATGGATGCTGTCCAATACCAAGCTCAGATTCTCTACAGCCTATCACCCGCAAACTGATGGCCAAACAGAAGTGGTCAACAGAAGTCTTGGACAGTTGTTACGCTGCCTTGTTCGTGATCACATCACAACTTGGGATCAAGCGTTACCTATGGCTGAGTTTGCGTACAATAACTCAGTCAATCGGTCTACTGGTATTTCCCTATTTGAAGCTGTGACGGGAGTTCGCCCGCGACTACCTGTTGATCTTATACCTTTACCTGTCGATGCACGAATTAGTGCCGATGCAAACAATTTCTTTCAACACATGCAACAAGTGCACAATGACGTCCGCCGACATATATCTGCCAGTAATGCCACTTACAAACAGCAAGTTGACAAGCATCACCGATTTATTGAATTTGCTGAAGGGGATATGGTTATGGTCCGTATCCATCTAGAACGTATGCCTTCTGGCGCGTCTAAAAAGTTGCATCCACGGAATACTAGTCCATACAAGATTCTCAAAAAGATTGGCTCCAATGCTTATGTGCTAGACCTCCCATCTGATTCAGGTGTCAATTCTACTTTCAACGTTGAGGATCTTACGCTCTACCGTGGTCATGATAATGATGGAGAAACTGAAGAGCAGACTATTGCTCTACCTTCTAATCTTCCACCTGTTGATGAGATAGTTGATGTGCTTGATGATCAAATTGTTTCCACTCGTCGAGGAGGTTTTCAAAAGTTCTATATCTGTTGGAAGAACCGTCATCTCTCCGATGCTACGTGGATCACTGCAGCAGATTTTCAGAGGTTAAATCCAGATCTTTATGAGCGTTATCAAGCGATTAACTCGCCGGAGTCGAGTTCTTTCAAGCCGGGGAGAGTTGATGCAGCCCGCAAGACCAGGACCCGCAGGACCTGACGGATCCATCTGATGGGATCCACATGATCTCTCCAAAGTAGAGATCCCTATCCTTATTTGAGACAATATCTAAATTGGTTATATTATTTAGTTTATTAATAGGAATTACTTTCTAAATTCTATTTTGAGTAGGATTAGGAATTTTACTAATTTCAATTTCTTGCTTAGTTTATAAATAGGTCTTCTATATATACAGAAGGACACTCTTGTTAAAGGCATGCTTATTCAATCAGAATTATTTTCGTGAGTTTTTCCTTGAGTTCATGTATGTGAACGTTCTTCTATTGAATCCCTTTGTTGGGTTCAGTCAATCTCACTCTTGAGATTGGTTTACTGTTTCGATCAAGTTCCGGGGCTACGCCATATAGCCAGGAATTCATCCCTAGTTGATTCTGTGGAAAAGAGGTGCCTCACCAACTAAGCTACCAGCTGATGTGCAAAACAAGATAAGATTTCATAATTTATAAGAGAAAACTTCTTTACCCAAAAAATAGACAACTTCTATTAGACTTTGGGTTGTGTTTCAATTATCAAGATTTTTTCAGCACACTTTCACAGTCGCGCCTGAAGCACATCCCATAGATTGGTTAGTGCCAAAAATAAAAGTGAAAACTTGGCAGTTCTGTAAACATTCTGCCGATGGTTCAACCATAGAAAGGACCACTAATTTTACCTAAAGGTTTTGAGTTGAGCCGATACACTGTCCAAAACCACTTTAAAATCATGTTTAAGTACAATGAGATTTTACAATAATAATCAAGGTTGGAAAACTCATGACTCAATTCATCCAATCCACAAATTTGACTCAGATAGAGTCAAAACGATGATTCGAGAGAGCCATTTTTAAAAATAATTTGAAAATAAGTAAAAATGGATCAAATACTTATAAAAGAGAAATATTTATTTATTTTCATGCATCCATGATAATCAATTCAAATTAATAAATTTATGTATGCAAGAAAAATAATATAATCAGGAAAATAAAAGAAAAAGATATTGCAAACTCCATAATTTGTTAGTCTAAATATCGAATGTAAAAGATCAAATATAAGTTTCAAATTACATTTGAGCCATCATGTTTAAATTACTGACTTCAAACCCCATGCATACTTCCTTAAAAATAAACAATAATTGTCTAAAATCGAATCTACCTATCAAATTGTTCAAATGCAAACAACTCATTAAAATGAGGTGACTCGGCTGGGTCTCCCCTATATTTGACTCGGTCCTTCGTCGGGAGAGTCAAGAGTCAACTCGGAATTTTCCAACCTTATAATAATAGAAGTGCATAGAATACATTGGAATTGAATAGATAGGATATGGTTAAAAATGAAAACCAAAAGTGAATTTAAAAAATGAGCATCAAATAACCATCTTTTCTATGGAAATAGAACTAAAAGAAGATGGTAGAAACAAATAACAAAGGGTAATGGGTGGTTATTCATTTCTCACCTTGCATGAAAGGAAAGATTATTTGATACACATTTTTGGAGATTGACCAATGTATTCATTTTCAACTGCTTGTGGGATAAATTCTACGTATTTAATTCCTACCTTTAGGAAAACTTAAACGTTAAACTAATGATAGAAAAAGGAAAGAGAACATAAAAAAGAGAACAAATGGTTATGTCATGGAAATGGGAACCATATGCTCTTATAAGAACTCTTCTTCCCATAGATTCAATCAACAGATTCCTCGAATAATTTTGTAAAAGTTCCCCTCCCCTCAGAAACTAAACCAATGAAAACAAACACCAATAGCCACCGGAAAACTTCCAGCACAACATGTTTTCAGTGCAAATTCTAACCTTAATTAGAACAAAGTTTAATCCAATTTTTCTCTTCATCCAAACGACCCCAAAAGTCTGACGTTAGAGGAAAGAGTTTTCCAAGGAATTCCATTTCACTTCCTACCCACGTCACTTTAAGAATTACGAATGAAAACGGAAATGCAAGGAAATGTAAGAAACAAGGGCAAAATGCTAGGAAACTGAATTCCATGAAAACGTCTCCTCCAAGGAAAAGGGCGAGGGCGAAGGAGAAATGAGAAGAGGGATGGATGGAGTACCTTAACAGCCGTGATGATGGCATCTCCTACGGCGTCAGGTGGAGACGTGCCCGTACCCAAAGCCACGGTTGGGATTCTCGCTCCCGTGTTCAAATCGAATTCCTTTTCCTTGGACATTTTTCCTTCCCGAGGGATTCCTCAGCTCAGCTCCAAACGCCACCAACTGAAAAGATGGAGAGAAGTGGTATGGTAGTCCGTAGGGGCATACGGCAAGAAAAGGCTAGATTTTATTTATGATCAACTTTGGAACCGAAATGAGTACACGGAATTCATGGCAAATGGGCGCCAAGAAAAATTATTAAAGAGAAGGATGAACAAAAGTTAGGTTGAGAAGTAGATGGAACTTGTAATTTTTTTAATATTTGAAGTAGGGAGGTTAGGATTCTTATTCATTTATCCCGTTACTTAGGATGTGTCAGTATAACGCAAGCGGAGTTTCACATGAATTTATTTTCTTGGCGTATTTGAATAGGCAAAAAATAGAGTAAAGTGAAGTTAAATGGACCCTAACGGTTTAGAATTTTAACTCTACCATGTTTGGATGAGTCCGGCCCGATAGATAAAGTAATGTTATTACAGAATGTATTCAATTTCACTTCAATCATAAATACTTTCATTTCCTTGAGTAACAGTGGATTTTACACCAAACCTTAATTTTGCAATATACATCTAAATGGAGTGAAGTGAAGTACTCTATTTTAACTTCAACATACTTATCCTCCACTTCACTTCTAATGTGAAATCCACTTTATTTTACTACACTCCTAATTTATCCGAATAGGTCCTTTTAGGGAGGTCAGAATGCCCTTACCTCTATCACAAGAAAAAGATAGAGGATGAATTTTGTTGTGTTTTCTTGGATGAAATTGTCTGCGCCAGAAAAATTTTACCCACCCAAAGTGGAAGTAGTGTTTTCACTTTTGTATTCACAGGCATTTGTGTAATGGTGGTGTTAAAATAAACTTGTGATATGACCGGTGTTAAAATAAACTTGTGATATGACCATTCTATACTTCAACGTGTTTGGGTGAAAATGTGGGGTGAGAAGTAAATTTATTACGTGAGACCACTTACCTTTACTCCCCTACAAGCCTCTTATTTCTCACCACAAAAAGTGTGATAAGAAGTGGTGTTAAAACTTTAAAATAAGGTGCTTTTCAATCAATACACAGTCTTTCACCTATACTATTGCCTAACTATCCAACCAAGAATTTTAACACACCTCTACTTTTTACTTCAACAAACTCCCTCTGCATTTTCCATGATACCACATCCACCTTATTTTCACCCCACATTCAATCAATCAGGCTTGATTTTTTGAATACTTATACTTATTTGTTCAATTCAAAATCAAATATACACGTCTTAGATGGAGTAAGGGTTTCCAGAATTCACCTACATGAACCAACCGTTTGTTACCTAGATATTGTCATCTGATGGCCATCATAAATCAAAACTTCGAAATTGATGATCAAGATAAAAATTAAGTTAGAAGCTACTAATTGTCATTTCCCATTAAAACAACTAAAAATGCCAAGTGAAACGGTTTTTTAGCAGTTGGTTAATTGTTGTCTTGCAGCTTTAATGCTTCATGTTGCTAATGGGTCACACCAACATGTCAATGCAACAGCAGCAAGCGTACTTCAAACTTGCTAGGTTACATTAGCTGTTACCTATTCTTGTAAAGGAGCCCACCTGGATAATTGCCAGGAGCCGGCCAAAACATCACTCAACTCAAGTCAACCTCACCCACATTAAGGCCTTAAAGTTTAAGAGCATTATTAGACAGTGCCACAGTTAAATTATATCTACAAGTGCAGTCCTCTCTGTGAGGGATGGGTTCAGAATCAGCTTAAAATCCATCCTTGCTTAAAAGATGAATTTTAAATTACACTCTGGCAGTGTCAAATTTTTTGCAACCCCTGGAGAATGGAACCCCATGATGAGGTGCCCATGGAAAAAAAATGGAACTAAGCTCCACCGTTCACATGGATAGTCCTAGATCAATATGTCAGGTAGAATGTGTTTCAAGTTGGGTTTGGGTGGAATTTTGCTCAAAGTTTTTCTATAATATCCCAAGACAAAAAAAAAAGTTCCAGCGTTGCTCCAAAAAAATTAAAAAAAAAGTTGTTCCGGCATTGTTCCATACTGCATCTAGAAAGACAAGCCTAGATTTTTCAAGAACCCCATGTCTAATCTTTTGAAGAACCATTCTGCCATTAATGAAAAAGTAGGAAGTCTACTATCAATGGACGATTAAGGTTCCATCCTTCCAAACCAGACTAAGTTGAACCATACAAATCACCAAAAGTGTGAATTCAGTCTGCTCAACAATCCCGCGAGCCCCGCTAAATTAAAGGAACCTGCTGAAAATCTACAGTGCAGGATTCCCTGGGAGGAAATCTGCTTGCCAATTGGAGCACTACATGTTAAAGAATGCAACATGGGCACCAACTCAGAGAGCTTTATAGAGCAGTAATCAGAGGGAAAATTAAATGCATGGGCAAATGTAACCTCCCCACAATACATTAAACGGGACCATAAGCCCCCATCAAAGAGGAGAAAGTGAAACTGTGGATTCCACACTAGGTATAGAAACCTAGTTTTAGAGATAGCCATGCTTAGGGCTCAGTAGCAGAGATGAGAGGTTTTTAACGGTTGAAGTGGAGGAAGTTGTGCTTTCCTTGCTCTCTTGGTGGGGTTTCTTTACCTGATAAGTTGACAAGAACTACACCAAAGTGGTCCCCACTTTTTCCCCACCAAAAATGCAAATAAACTGGGACAAAATCATTCCCTAGGTTAAATGCTTTTTCCACATCCAAAACAGACCCTTTAGTTACCTACCTGCTTCTTTCAGTCCACATTCAGTTCTCTCTCCTTTTCCAATCACATTCACCATTAATGCCAGGTGGCAAGTGCAAACATCAATTGCATTCTATGTAGCAAACATAATAGTAGTACTGAATTGAAATTCTGATAACATTTGTGATCAAACAAACACCAGCACCTAGATGTTCAGAACTAAGGAAGTAGAGTCATATTTGGCATTGAAGAACAGAGGGATTGCTCACCAGCTCAGATCTCACCATCCCAAAGCTCTTCTACAGTTTTGTAGGGGCCAAGTTCATGAACAATAAATTCGCCTCTAACTAGTCTTCTCTGCACACAAAAAAAAAAAAAAAAAAGAGAGATATCATGAGATGATAGTTAAATAACTACAGAATTAAAGTTTCACTGCAGGTGAGTGTGATTATGACCCTGTTAAAACTAAAATGGCCTTCATTGGTTCACCCCCCTCCGACTGACATCTCTCAAGAGATTAGAAACACTCAAAATACTCACATTTTTCAAAAAGCAAAACAGTTTGGAAAAAATACAGTAACAAAATCACCAATTGGAATTTAATAAACGGGTGATATTGTTATACCCTAGTTAGAATTTCTATAGGAAGATAGACCAAGTAAAATATAACTGGAGAACAAGAGGCAGTGGATTTTAAGAGGTGGTTTATATAATCTGTAAGAGAAAATGAATAATCTGTTACTCAAGGATATGCATAGATTACTCAAGCAGCATGCCACAGTTTGATGATCAACACATTTTTATTTCATGACCATGGTCCCAAATTAATCTGAATTCAACGATCCTAGCCCTCCACTATTTAGCCTTTTTAATATTGAATGAGGAACATCAATGTAGTTCTTTTTCCCTGCCTTAAAAAGAGGTTGACCAAATGGATAAGGCATGCCCTCGGTCTCATATTTGGGCAGTCTTATCCACAATGGGCCTATGAGATCAATGATCTGAAAAATCAGAGCCATTGACATGTGATATAACCAAAGGAAATGGGTACCATAAGATATTCTTGGCTGAACAATCATATGGTTTGTTTTATCAAGTAGTGCGCTGAACAACCATTTAAGTGGTCCTCATTAAAGACTAAATATGGTCAGGCATATCCATATACTTCTCAAGCTTTCTTTAAAGACAATGGTTCCCTTAAACAAGCTGCAAGTTCTTCCTTTATTTTTTATTTTGTTTGTTAAAAAACAATTAATACATGCATCAAAAACAATAACTACTTGCCTGCTCAATTTCAGAGAATTTGACGAACAAGTCCTCAGGAATAGACCAATCAAAGACTTCAAAATTTTCCTTTATCCTTGATTCATTTATGCTTTTAGGCAGAACACTCTGACCCATTTGGAGGCCCCAACGGAGAGCAACCTTCGCGGGAGTCTTGCCCAACTTCTCAGAGATCATATTCAGAATTGGGTTCTTAAGAACATCACCTTTGATCCATGTGGTGCCCGGGGAACCCAATGGTGAGTAAGCCTGAAATCAGAAGACCAGATGCAAAATAATGAACACACAGGTAACAAACAAGGTTTTGTTTAGTTGTATTATTTGATGCCCAAGTACTTGTGCAAGCCCAGTGTAACCGTGTCAGACCAATACAATGCCGATATTGATACCCAACATTGCATTGATACTTCTAGAGTACAAGTATACCATATCCTACTCACCAAGTCCTTTTAATTTTCTTACTTCTCCACATAAAAGACATTAGAAAGGAACATAAACAAAGTTCTTTTAATTTTCTTACTTCTCCACATAAAAGACGTTAGAAGGGAACATAAACAAAGATAATTTCATTAATTCAAAAGCGATCTAAAGAAAAAATTAGGACACCTTAATTTGCATCTGTGTCCTAGATTTTCAAAAGAGCAGTGTCGTATCCTTGATCCCCGTATTTGTGTCTGTACTCTATACCCGTGTTCATATTTGGGTATCATAGGCCGTACTACACACTAGGAATTAGTTTGAGTGTCCATTCTGCGCAGTGAGAAACAAAAATCAGAAATCATAATAGGCGGGGTGCTGTTTTCCAACCTTTCGAAAGCATAACAGCCACCAGGGCCGACAGACCAATTGGTTCAAATAGCAGAAAAACAGTATTCCATCTATCATAATTTCTTAAATGGGATGGGATAACACTTCAATGCCAATGATAGACAATCTTTGTCCCTGATTTACACACAGCTCAAGCCAATTGCATTATAGGAAACATCCAGATACAAATATGCAAACAAGGCAGTAGTTTGGAATGACTATAATTAAACAATCATAACGGTTTGCAAGACTCACAGACAGGTGAACTCCCGTAGATTGACACAGCTCACGGAGGCGGGTTTGTTTCCATCCAGGGTGGCACTCGACCTGGATGACAGCGGGAGGGACGCGTGCAATTGACAGCAAATTTTCCAACTTCTTTGTAGAGAAATTGCTCACACCAATGGCACGTGCCTTGCCAGCATCATAAAGCTTCTCCATGGCACTCCATGTACTGGGGATGTCAAGTGGTGCAAAGCTTTCAGGCTTAAAGCCAGGCATTGACTTCTTTGTACCTAAGGGCCAATGGATCTTCAAGGAGCAGCATAGTTAGTTACTTAAAATTTACCCACTACATTTCCAATAAAGACTAATAGCAAGTGCCAATTGGAGCCAAAAAAAGGGAAAAAATACTATTGGGCAACTTATACAACTCGAATGTAGCTGATGCGTTTAGCTTTCATGCATGTACATCATCCATATCATTCATCTGGTGGATCCTACTATGGATGGCCCGTAGGCTAACGATTAGATTGATCACGCACACTTATCCCTTCAGCCACAGGGTCTTCCAAGAAAAATGGATGCTCAATAGAACTATAGTGAATGTTTCCAGCAAACCATATGTTTTCTTTCATTAAAAGCCCGTCAATAAAATGGTTGGCACTACCCGACCCATGCAATTATAAAGCTATAGCCCGACCAAGGTAAGGCCTCTCAGATGTCCCTGAAATGATCTTACTTGTATGCAAGGATACTAAATGATCACCGGTGAGGAAAAACTTGTACGTTTTATCATCTTCCACTGATAAGTGCTTAAATGTTTACAATTTAAGCCCTAATATTTGATTTATCTTGTGTTAGTTCATTGTTATTTTACTTGTTTTGCATTGTTTTTTATTTTATTTTCGAAGGGAAAGGTCAAAAGGAGCCAAAAGAGAGAATTTCAGCAAAAGAGCTATTTGAGAGATTGTTGGCGTGAAAAAAGGAAGCTTTAAGATCAGATCTTAGCCTATAAGGAAGGAGGTTTATACGCAAGAAATTACTGAGGGATTTGTTGCGTGATTTTTGTGCAATTAAATGGATTGTGTCATCAATGGAGGATCTTAGGCCAAGATAGGAAAGTTTGACCTATTCTAAGGGGATTGATTAGGTGGAGCAGATTTCAGACAGAAAAGGTGGGAATTATTTACTGATTGGGGACGAAAAAGGAAGGGAGAAACAATTCAAACCTCTCTTTCTTTTCTCCCTCCCTAGAGATGCAAAAAACTGAGGAGTTTTGGGAAGCAAAACAGCAGCCCTATATTTACATATATTTTTTCTGACTGGACGGGAAAAGGAAAAGAAAAGAAAGGAAGACCTGGGCAACCAAAAATACATTCTCCACACTACCATACCCTAGCAGCCGTTCAACCTTGTCTCTGGGAGTTCTTTGGAGCAAAGGAGATCAAAGTGGAGCTGCTGGCCGTGCCTTTGTCACCATCATCTACTCGAGTTCTTCCTATGACTTTTATCTATTTCATGTTGTTTTTCATTGCAAACATGTGTAGCTAAACGTTTAGGGCTAGGGTGTAATTGAAATCCTAGCCTAATTTTATGTAGTTCCTTTTGGCATTTCTTAATTGAGATTTCAGCTTTATTGGATGAGTTTCTAAACCATGCATTGATTTGACGAGTTGTGTATATGCCATGCCAACCGTGCCATGTTCAATTGAATTTAAGAATAGCTAACTTGTTTTTATTGATCTTGATGTTTGAGCATCCAAGGTTTAGAATCCATGAACAATCTCAGTATATGCCATGCCTAGATTCATGTATTTATCATTCCCATCATTTATATGCATCATGTGTGTATTGACTAGGACATATGCCATGCTTAGTTCTTTGCAACTTGATGAATAATTCATGGTGCATAATACCACTCGTGAATTAGGTTTAAGGGAATCATAATCTAGATACATATGCCATGGTCTAGATTGATAAATGTCACCGGTAAATCTAGTTTTGATTAAGGAATAATAAGGGACATCCATATCATTCATCCTGTGGATCCTACTATGGATAGCCCATAGGCTAACGATTAGATTGATCATGCACACTTATCCCTTCAACCACAGGGTCTTCCAAGAAAAATGGATGCTCAGTAGAACTACAGTGAATGTTTCCAGCAAACCATATGTTTTCTTTCATTAAAAGCCCGTCAATAAAATGGTTGGCACTACCCGACCCGTGCAATTATAAAGCTATAGCCCGACCAAGGTAAGGCCTCTCAGCTGTCCCTGAAATAATCTTACTTGTATGCAAGGATACTCAATGATCACGGGTAAAGAAAAACTTGTACGTTCTATCATCTTCCACCCCACACCAGATCAAAAAAACCTTTTCCTTGCCCATTGGTAATGGTTGTGGTGGGTGTAGCGGTCAGTGGCCAAAATGTTACGTAGCGGGCGATATGTAGTAGTTGCGGTGATATGTAGCGGCGTAGCGGTGTGAATTTTTTAAGTGTTAAAATTTTTTTGAATCTTGTGTAGCAACCAATCTTGTATTTTTTTTTAGTGATTTGGAACCATATAAGGGTAGAGACAACCATAGGAAAGGCTATTGAGAAGAAGAAATAGAAAAAACAGTATTACAAATTAAAATTGCTTGGCTCTATTAGGTTTTAGACTATAGCGCCGCTATTTTGAAAATAGTGTAGCGGGCTCAACCGCTTTGGCTGATAATGCAGCCGCTACACTATTTTGAACCATGCTTTTAAGACAAGCACACTAACTCATCCAATTGAAGAAAATAAATCAAATAAACATACTAACTTGTATAACTTGCCAATCCACTGGTAGCTCAGTTGTGAGGCACCTTCCCTCCACTGAAAAACCAGAGATTGATTCTTGTTTATAGTGCCGATGGTGTGGAGCTTGGGTAGGATGTTTGTGTAAGAACTAT
The DNA here is from genome assembly GCA_029852735.1 of Persea americana. Classification (NCBI taxonomy): domain Eukaryota; kingdom Viridiplantae; phylum Streptophyta; class Magnoliopsida; order Laurales; family Lauraceae; genus Persea; species Persea americana. The sequence continues at coordinate 14,010,999 of CM056819.1, read as the reverse complement.
ACAAGAATCACAGACTCTAAAATCCGATGGATAGAAAACTACTTACAAATGGTGATAACTGTAAAACGAAAAACCATATATAAATAATGGAAGTGTGGTGCCGAAGCTGAATATAAAATTCCCAAAAGACTTTTGTTCTGATATTATTGTTGTTGTTGTTGGGAAGGGGAGGAGGGCAAAGATTTTGGGGAGGGTGAAGGGGAACGTACAAGGTACAAATCAATATAGTCAAGCTGCAGCTCTTGCAAAGTAGTATCCAATGCCACAGGCACATCTTCTGGTGCTTGATCACTACACCTGCAATTGCCAAATTTAAATTCTTTCAATAGTTAGACCATAATAAATAATTTGATTAGGAGATGTATTAAAAAGTTGTTAGATATTGTTGGAAAACACCATCATGTAATGTCTTCCATTTCCATATCAATGCAGGCTAATGCTTCATAAAGTAACATGTAAGTATGTAACCTTATCCCACGAAACTGGGTTGTAGCACTTTTGAGTTCTAGTAGTCAGAGTCAAACTCGTATTAAGGTTTTCTATAACTGGCTGCCCAATGCAACCCTCTTCTTTTATCCAGACCTGCGACTAACTCATGATAAAGAATGACATAGTGGAGAGAAATGAGGCATCAAACTTTAATCCATTCCGGCCCATTATTAATTAGATGATGTGCATTTGGCTACCTTAAGAATCATTTTTACTCTGAAAGTCTGCCAGCATTTGGTTGAGGTTCTTCATTTAGACATTCCAAACACTTTATATACCATTGAAATGCGTTGTTTAAACAAAAGTCATTTTTTATGTTAACAAAATTGTTACACATTATTGGAAAGCACCACGAAGTGGCCCCCATGACAATGTGAGTCCATGATTCAAAAGCATGGAAAACCCACCAGAGCTTTGAGGTAATAAACAAATCTTCACGCTTTACAACTCCATCTTCAAACAGTTTCTTCAGTGCCAGCCCAACCTGCAATTATCACAAGCTAGATAAAACTTCACATTTGTAAGCTTAAGCTGGTGATTGTGCTTATTGCTTAATGTTAAAGAAAGATAGACACCTGCTACACTGCTTTGGGACAAATTGATGACTTGCTTTCTCAAAAAGAGAGGAAAAAAAAAAGGAGGAGAAATTTTGGCAAAAGAGAAGAATTACAGCAACATGATAAAAGATGAATGAAAGTTCCCACCTCTCTCTCTAATACTAGTAGAAAAAAGAGTTCTCATCAAGAACATCAATGGAGGCTAACATCAAAGAAATGATGAAGTTGTGGGAAGAAAACCTGGGCTTAGGGAAAGAGGCCCAAAAGTATGACAGGAATCAAAAAGCAGAACGATGCCTTACGTAGACAGGAGATTGTTCCTACCATTAAACTAATGCCATCACATATTTTTTCTGTTCAAAATCTAAAGTCTGCAGATCCAAACTGCAGGATAATGCTAAAAGAAAATAGATACAAAGATACACACAAAGATCTAGCTAAAGTATTCCAATCACCTCCTTCTCATTCCCATATACTCGAGCACAATCAATATGCCTGTAGCCTTCCTGCAATTACATAGAAGTTCCATGAGTTGGGGGTTGTAAGTGCTAAACAAGAACTGATTCTAGAAAGGGTAATTTTGATTGAGATACAAACATGCATGCATATGATAGATCAATGTAGACACACACACACACACACACGCAGAAAGAGAGAGAGAAAGAGCAAGCACTTCTCGGTCATAGTAAGATGGGACCATAAAAGGCCTCTAGCAACAGTGCTCTTGGATTGAAGTAGACACAGCAAGGTTCGGGGTTTAGGCTTTGGATTGAAGTGCCACACACACCATGCACATGCATGCACACACAGGAAAATAAAACAAAACTGAGACAAGTTTTTATGATTTATAAGACAGAACATCTATTCGAATCGGGGCTGCTTTTGAATTATCCAGAATTTTTGGCAGCATACATTTGTAAGCCATCCTGAAGCACATTGCATCGCATGCTTGCATCGCACACTGGCTTTGTGATGATGCTTTGTTTCATCAATACAAAAGTACAGGTGAAGCATTTCTGTTGCCTGTCTGCAATTTCAAATGCACTTATCTTCACCACATTCAGTTCCGCCATCTTATTCCACTCCAACATCTGCAGCACTGATGATAAAAGTACCTGTCTGTAAACCTCAAAGAACTTCCATTTTTATCTTTTCCTTGATTGCTGTACTCTAAGGAAATACATTTTCCACGGTCCACTAAAAAACAAAAAAAAAACTTCTTCAAAAGTAGACTATCTTTCTGATTTCGCTTGTAGTGCCTTTATTTTAGTGTTTTCTTCATCTATTAGGGTACAATGATGTGGCCCATCTAAAGGTCATTACCCAGCGCTGGTCCCGCTGAAGCAGGGTCCTAGGAGGGTGGAGATTGGAAACAGACCTAACCTTTGGCAATTTTGCACAAAGTGGCTACTTGCAGGTCTCGAACCTGCATTATCATGCATGGCACCCGAGACTTTTACCATTGCACCAAAGCAATGACCCTAATGATGTGTCTCATCTATAGTACTTAATTTAAAGAAATTGTACCATGAATTTAAGATATTCCAATTACATGCCTTACTACATCTTCTTTTTGGGTTCAGAAAAATCTGTAGTGCATCATTAGTTCACATAAAAGTTTTGTGTGGCTTTGCAAGCTCTTGTTTTCCTTGATGAGAGTTTGAAACCAGTAGAGAAGATCATATGAACACCATGAAGGGGGAATAAAAGGTGTCAAAGCAACTCTTTTTATTTGCTCCCTACTCTCCATCTTCAACTTGCAATTTATTTTTTTGCCCCTTCATTGTTAGTTTATACCCACAACTTAACTGAAAATAGCCCCATGTCCCTGCACACAATTATTGCATCATCATCATCATCATGAATCATCATCTAATCATTGACACATAAGTATATGGGTTCAGCTAACGGCACATTTGTCTCATCTAATTGAATTCCTAGGAATTTGAAGTCTCGTATTTCTAAAGTGGTTAAAGTAGAAGAAATAAAGGTGAATATCCAAAAATGACCATCAAACAGTGTATATACCCCCTTTAATGGAAAATCAATACCCAGCTATCACCCCAGCTATTCAGATCCTAGGGAAAGTCAAGGTCCAATCTAAATCTCCACCAAATATCCTCCACCCCTCACCTCTTTAATAATCCTCTGTTGGAGTGTATTTGCCCACGAATTTGTTAAGTTTGGGCCCAAAAATGCATTATTAGGAGACTAGTATCTTTGTCATCATCTTTTGTAATAAATGGGATAGATGCACATCTAACTAGGAGATTTGCTAGGGAGAGATTAATAGGAGCTTTATTAGGGAGATTTTTTTGATTAGTTGCCAAGAAATCTTGTTGACTTGGCAATTCTATACAGTTCCTCTATTTAATGTGATGTTGGATTATCAATAAAGCAATTGAATAATTCTCTCCAAAAACCTGCTAAAGTCAACAATTGGAAGCGCTTACCCTCTTACCTGCAGGCAAATTAGGGCCCTAGACCCCAACAGCATCACCATGTATTAAATTTCATAGAAACAAATGGGCCCCAGAAGATTTCTACTAACAAACTCCAAAAAAGCAATGACCAAAAGTTCTATTTATCAAAAATAGAAAAGTTTCATGTAAATTGAAATCTAACAGCAAAAATAGCAACCAATGATTAGAACTTTTTTTTATTAAAAAATGAACATTGACTTAACTAATAACAGAAAAGGAAAGAAAACATAAAAAGGAAAGAGAAAGAAAAGAGCAGGGAACAAAAGGAAAAGCCAAATGGTCATGTCATGGGAATAGGGAAAATCCCTTGGGACCATATGCTCAAGAACTTTTAATCCAAAAAGTACAATCACCAGACTCCTCAAATAGAGAAACTAAATTACTAGACCATTGAAACTAAACACAAGATCCAAACGACCCCAAAATTTGGAGGAAAACGTTTTCCATGGAATTTCATTTCATTGCATATTCTATCCACGTCACCTTTTCCTCGACTTCTTTCAACGGTGAAACGGAAATACAGGGAAATGAAATGAAGAAAGGAGGACAAGGCGAGGAAATGGAATTCCATGAAAACATCTGCGAGCGTAAGGAACATGGAATTGTAAAGTAGAAACCAGACGAAGGGAATAGAGCAGCGATCACCTTGACGGCGGTTATGACGGCATCTCCAACAGTGCCAGGGAGAGACTGCCACGTGCCCAAACCAACGGATGGGATTTTCGCTCCCGTGTTCAGATTGAAGAAGCGGATTTCGTTCGACATATTCCTTTTTCTGCAGCTCCAAACGGCAGAAAGATGAAGAAAACCAAAATGAGGAAATGTAGAGATTTTATGTATAGACGAGACAGAGAAAGAAAGAGAGAGAGAGATTCGAAGGAGCGGAGAAGAAAAGAATCAGAGAAAATTCGCAGGCCGTCTAACCAATAAGGAATCGCAGGCCGTCTAACCAATAAGGAATCCAAGTAAAAGACTAGTATGTAAAAGCTGCTGAGAAATCGCAGTCCACTAGTCGGTGGGACTGCATAATAAAAAGTAAGCGGCAGTTGCGGGACCGTTTGTTATTTGGGGGAGAGAATTTGATATCGTCCACGGCGATTAAGTGATTAACCCTATGTTTAGAGGGGGGGGGCGGTTTTGGGGGGCGCGCGTGTTGGGTTTGGGTTTGGAAATTTGAGGGGGAAGAAAAATGGAAGTTGGGGGGTTGGAAATTTGAGGGGGAAGGAAAATGAAGGGGAGGAGAGTGGAGGGCTCTTATTTGGATAGTTAAAAAGTAGGGGAAAGAAGGGGGGGTGTTGGTTTTGGAAATTTGAGGGGGCAGGAAAATGAAGGGGAGGGGAGTGGAGGGCTCTTGTTTGGATAGTAAAAAAGTAGGGGGGGGTGGTTTTGGAAATTTGAGGGGGAAGGAAAATGAAAGGGAGGGGAGTGCAGGGCTCTTGTTTGGATAGTAAAAAAGTAGGGGAAAAAAAAGTGAAAAAGTAGGATTTTGTTTTTTTGTAAGGTAGAAGGAAAATTACTAATTTACTCTTGCTTTGTGAAAAAGTGATAAGGACATTTTAGTAAAATTACAAAGAATCCCCTCTTTCCCTCATACTTCCCCCCTATTTTTTAGGGAAAAATTTTAAGATGGGCCCCACAAGAATTTTACCTCCATTTTCCCTCCCCCATTCCCAAACACCATCAATTTTCACTTTCCCTCCATTTACCCCTCTTTTTTTCCTCTCCCCTACTTTCACTCCTTTCCAAACAGAAGGTAAAGGGTCATTTGTTAAAATATAGAGATAACTATCAAAAAAAAAAAAAAATTCCAATAAGGCTACTAACAAAAAACAGGCCACTAGTTAATATTGCATGAAAGTAGTTTTCTGCGACCACTTTTGTTTTTTTATTAAAGACTTAAATGTATGATGACATCGTCGCTTAATATCCCATTTTAACCCTGAAACCCTATTTTCCTCATTTTCTCCTTCTTTCTCCCATCATTTTCTCCCTTTCTCTATGGCGGTTTCCTTTCCCCATTTCCTCCTTTCGTAGACTAATAAAAGGGAAGAAATAAAACAGTGAGTCACATTCAAATGTCTTAAATGTCCATCAATGAATGAGGAAGTGCATAAGTAGATGCAATGAATATGAAGTGGGAGAAGGGATTATAATTGACGAATGATAATTTGAGAGAAAAACAGGTAAAAACTTGTTGCCTTCTGTTTTCCTTTTTATTATTATTATTATCAAGAATATGTCGTAAGAAAAATTATGCATGTGGCATCCACATGATCCCCCTATGATAAGGCACCCCTCCTTACCCCCACCCCGCGTTCATTTTCCCCAACACATGTAGACACCACAGCCCACCCAACTTCTGCAAATTGAGAACCCATCCTACTCTAATATCCCATTGAAATGTGACTAAGGCCATGGGTTTGAGAGAAAGCACTAGTCTAAGAAAGGAGGAAAGGGGGAAAGGAAACTATTAGAGAAAATGGGGAAAACGATGGGCGGAAGAAGGGGAAAATGGGGAAAATAGGATTTCAGGCAATTAAGCGACAACGTCGTCACACGTTTAAATGGAATATTAAGCGACGAGGTCGTCACACGTTTAAATCTTTAATAAAAAAAAAAAAACAGAAATGGTCACAGGGAACCACTCCCGTGCAATATTGACTAATGGCTTGTTTTTCGGTTAGTGGCCATTTAGGGTCCTTTTTTTGGTAGTTTTCTCTCCAATTAATGACTACAGAACTTCCTATTGCTCAGGTTTGTGACTTATCTCCAACCGAAAAAAGGGTTTGTAACTTATCAATAGCTACTTTTCTAAAGCAACTGTTTAGAAGAAAACATTAGTTGTTTAGTACAAATCTTATATATGCTTTTTACAAGGGAAAACACCATGGTTAGTTTAATTAGTTTTGATATAAAAAAATATTATATATTATAACTAAGCAATATATATTGAAATCTTAATAATAAAAATGATTAAGTAATATAAAATAATCTCATATAAAATCCTGTATCACAATGCAAATGATATGTGCAGTGGCAGACTCAAGATTTTTGTTTGAGGGGGGCTTTCATAAGATCAATAATCAATGATTTAGATCACCCAACAAGGGTACAAATCCTTTTCTAAGGATCATATCATTCTAAATTAACCCATTTTCATTACTCTTGAAATCCATTTCCATTCAACTTAACCACTAACTAAAATCACATCATGGGAAAAGTGAAAGGCAGAAATATCAATAACAACTACAAAATTAAATAGACCCACTACTCCTAACATTTGAATTTCATACCCAAATTTCCAAGCATCGTAAATAGAAAATGAGAGAGATCGCGGGGGCGGGCGCGGGGGTGGGGGCGGGGGTGGCTTTCTTGCAGCCGAAGAGAGGCACCGTGGTGCGCCATGCCGATGTTGGTGCCGGATTTGGGAACTTTTTGAGAGAGAGAGAGAGTGAGAGAGAGTGGGGCAAAGGGAGACCGGGGCACTTGGGTGAGGAGGGTTTCGTTTGAGTTAAGGAAAGAGAGGGGACTAATGGGTTTTTGAAGTGGGGGCTGGGCCAAACAAACCTTACAACCCATATGGGCCGTTTCAAGTTGGATGGGGGCCGAAGTCCCCGGCCCTTTCACATAGGTCCGCCCCTGGATATGTGACATTAAAGCTATCTTTACCTCATTAAGAATGGAATATGAGTAAGAATGTTCATGATTTGGTTCTCCATATTCAAACATATAAATTTCTTAGTAGGGCCTATTTACAAGATTTAAACCACTCGAAATTTATAACTCTTGTACGGGGTCTAAAATAAATATAATTTTAATCAAAGTGTGGCCCAACATAATTAGGTTATCTAAGACACTGTTATTTTAATCCCCTTTATTTATGTATTTTAGTTTTAACAATTAATCAATTTGATGGATGGGCTACTTTAAACACTATTACATAGAAAACCTGAATTTTGAGTGTTTTGGATTTCTTGGATAGACCCCCACTAATGGATACGCCGGTAGGGAAAAATATATACTTTTTTGCCATACCTCCTCTAACTTCCCACGAAAGTGAAAAATACATGTTTTAAAACATCAAAGTTTGTTTTTATAAAAAGTTATTATCAACTTTTACTTCTTTAAAAACCCTTTTAAAAAATCTAATAACCAAATGAGCTTTTTCAAGCAGAAAGCCTTAAAAACACTTTTAAACCTAACACACCTGGTCAAATTATAGGTTCTTAACCGAAAACTTTCCCATAGACTTCCTTTTGGACTTGAAGGATAATCAAGTTTAAGTTTAGCAAAAGGTCCATATTTAAATACTCGGGATTATATTAGATTAGATAAAATAACTAAATAGTATTTTGCAAGGGACAGGGTCATTCTTTGATATCTTATTATCCCCTGTGTCCATTATCAAGTAATTTATTCTCTCAAATCCCTCAAATTTCTCTCAAGATCACGTCAACAACTAATAATTTGCTAATATCTCTCTATGCCTAAAGAAAACTTCCTAAAGATTTCTAATTTTTCATGATATCCTTTGACTCCTTCCATATTTTTAAAACGTCTCTCTCTTCTTAAATCTAACCACATATCACTGAGATATATTTTCAATTGGTTTCCATTTGTTTTTTTTTATGAGCCGGACTCTTAAAAGATAAGTCTTAATTTTAATAGATTTGGTTTCTAAGCATTAAATGAGGAACGACACTTAATTCTTAATTAATATTTCAGATTAGTGAGAGATTTTTAAACGTATGAAGGGATAAACCCAATTGATTTAAAATCCTATTATTTAGGAGGCATGATTGGGATTTATTGTTTCATGCCATGAAAAGATTCCATTTATTTATATTTGTGGCTGTTGGGGTTGGATGATGAGAGGATAAAACTTGCAGGCATGAGACATGCGGATTTTTGCTGCGAGTGGACCAATATTTGTCCATATATTCTTCTACTACTCGAGCAATAACCTTCGCCCGAGTGTTTATATACTGTGATAAGGATGATTTAATTTCTGCCTCTAAATTCTGTTCATCACATTTAGTTGATTTTCATTTGTTGTTCTAATCTGAGGCGTCCCTTATTCTCAATATCTCTATTGGATTTTCGTTATTATACTTGATTTCTATTGGATTGATTTGTTTGGACTGTATGGACCATTGATTAGTATATCAAAATTTAGGAGCAACACTTTTTATAATATTAGTTTCTTGTTGCGAACTTCTTGGACTAATGTTGAAATCTAACCTATCTTGTGATGTCATCTTGATGAAGTAGCATATGAGATATTGCTATTTATAATAATTAACTCATGTAAAACTCATTTGATTTATACATTTATTTATATTCTAATTTATATATTTATGATTTGAGAAAAACTACAAAAAAAGGACCCTAGATGGTCACTAACCGAAAAATAGGCTACTAGTCAATATTGCACAGAAGTGGTTCCCTGTGACCACTTCCGTGTTTATTTATTAAAGATTTAAACGTGTGACAACGTCGTTGTTACTTAATATCCCATTTAAACGTGTGACGATATTGTTGCTTAATCGCCTGAAACTCCATTTTTTCCTACTTCCTCCTATTGGTTTTCCCATTTTCTCTAACGGTTTCCTTTTCCCTTTTCTCTGGAATTATTAGTATGCTTTTTTTGAATGCTTATATGATGAGAATGAGACATTTGGTTTTGTTACCTTCTAATTGTATCGCAATCTTGTAGGTCTTTTCTGTAGTGCATGATGGAATGCACCGCAAACGACAACACATCTGAAGAACCTTACATGCGATCGGAAGTAGAAATAGAACACAACACCTCAAACGGTAATACTAATGCTCACGTTGGTAAGCTTGATCTAAATGTAGGAAATTCTATCAGAAGGCCATCAAGTGAATCTCAACAACCTACAAGTGTCGATCCATATGTGGGCATGGAGTTTGACTCTGATGAGACTGCAAAGTCTATCTATAATGGATATGCCAGGCACGCGGGTTTTAGCATTCGCACTAATCTAAGAAAGGGGGAAATGAAACCACCAGAGAAAGGGGGAAAACGACTGGAGGAAAAACGGAAAAATGGGGAAACGACGACATCGTCACACGTTTAAATGTGATATTAAGCGACGATGCCGTCATATGTTTAGATTTTTAATAAAAAAAAGGGGAGTGGTCACAGGAACCACTTCCGTGCAATATTGACTAATGGCCTGTTTTTCAATTAGTGGCCATCTAGGTTTTTTTTTTATTTTTAGTTTTCTCTTAATTGGAACTTCCATTGTCTTCTCTCAAACTTACTCCCTCCTTTTATGAATGACAATCCCCCTTTTATGAATGACAATTCAAATGTAGAACATCCAAAGTCAAAGTCGCATGTACATGTAAAATGGGCAGATTTACTTGAAAGATTGAAAAAAAAAAAAAGCAGAAAAGGAAAGCAATTGAAGAAAGCACACCGTTTAATGATACCAATTGCATCACAAGTGTGAAAAGCAAAAATGTAGCCGTGTCACATGTGGTTTTTCAGGGGACCTTTTTGCTTTTTTTTCATTTCACAAGTTTATGTGGGTCAAGACTTCCTCCAATGAGCTTAAGTTTATATTATTTTATGTGAGAAAAGTTGAAGACAACTCCGGATGAATACAAGAAGAAAAATCCAACAAGGCTTTCTTATCTATAAAGTTTTTTTATATATGTAAATGCTCCGTAAGAAATCAATAATGATTTGTTTTTAGAAAAATTTCAAACAAGGCCCTAGGTTTTAGTCTTATTTAAACAAATCTTTCGTATCAGGGTTTAAGGCTTCCACGAAGATTTCAAATAAGGACAATGGGCTAAAATGTTCTGTTGGTGGTGAGTTCTTTCCCAATTTTAGATAAAAATGTCCTTGGAGATTTTAACACAAAAAAAAAAAAAGGATCAATCATTTCCACATCCCTCTTTTTCGCTTTTGCTTCTTTTTCTTCCTTCGTTCACCTTCTTGCCCAACCTTCATTGGCAAGCACCTCATTGCTTTTCTATTTTGGTTCTGCTTGTGACTAGTGGGGCAAACCATGGGTTGATCTTTGGCATGAAATCATTTTGATTGGATGTTTGAAACTACACATTAAGTGCCCATGAAATTGATGAACGGACTAAACATCCTTAACCAACCTACGCCTTGGATGGAAGGACCTTCTCATCAATTATGGTGGTTTCTTGCTGGTTGACCTAGTTAAAGGGATGGGAAGAAGCTTCCATGGTTGCATCAAGTTTATTTATTTATTTATTTTTTTTGTGTATGAGCAAAATCCATGGTAGGTCACCAATCACAGGCCTAAGCATAAAGGGTTGGGCCCAAACGGAGATCACAAATTGCATGTCCCTTGCTATGATAGGGTTTGAGCAAACCGAAACTTCCGTAATGTCAAATTTAAAGGGTTTGAAATCTAAATACAATTAAAATAAGGGGATTTGACATATCAATCCCCAATAAACCTTTCATCCCCAATTTCATGACTAAAAGTCTAAAAATGTGACTCTGGTACTTTTTTTCTTTTTCTTTTTACTTTTCTGTCATGGATCCCATGATATAAAAACCCATAATATTATGAGATCCAAATGTTAAAAGTTAAAAATCTGTAGATTAAAAAGCCTAAACAATCTCCTTATCTGGACCTAGATCCCATGATATCATGGGTTTATAAACTCCCATGATATCATGGGATTCAAGGCAAAAAAGTAAAAAAAAAAAAAAAAAACCATATTTATCAGTTTTTAGTCATGAAATTGGGGGAGTAGGGTTTAAGGGGAATTTATTTGTCATATCCCCTTAAAATAATGGAAATAAGCAAGCTTGTTATTTTGTTTTCATATTCTCTACATGTACCAGGGGATTTATATGTCTGATTTGTTTGTATATTCAATAAATGCTAGTATAAAACTGGCTCTCGTGTTATATTTTGACGTCGACCGTGAAACTCGACTAACATTAAAAATTTAAAATTATGTCACCGTCACGCGAGGAGGAGGAAATGGGTAGGGACTAGGGACCAATCATCTCTTTTGTTTCTTTGGAAAACTGAGTTTGGGGGAACACCCACCGCTGGTAGCTCCCGTTTTGGCCCGCTGTCCTCATTTGAAATATTTGTGGAAATCTTAGGGTCCTGGTTGAAAGATTTGAATTTTGCTGTCCTTTTTCTGAAATAAGCCAAAAAGTTAGGATTTTATTTGGAACCTTCCTTCATTTTTTTTTACTTAGCCAAGGGGGTCGGGACCTACGAGAGATCCACGCACAGGGATAAAAACTTGCTCTCACATAAAGAACGCCTAGGATAAAATTTAGAGATCAACAAATCCCAGCATGTTACTTTTCATTTTGGTAAGAAAGTGACTTTTCTTATGAAAAATACTTCAAATGAGTTCCTATAGGGAAAATTTAAGAAAGTATAAAACTATTAGATCTTTTTTTTAAAAAGTACTGCATTGGATATTTTAGAAAAAAATTTCATAGTTTTCTCAATTAAGTCTTTTATGGTGGTTTTGCTCCATCACCACTTATGTTTTTAAAATGATAGCAATATACTTAAGAAAGGATTAAGAGAGGGTTTTTAACTCTTGGAAAAAGAATTCAAAAAGTATAAAACTATAGGCTTCTTTTCAATAAAGTACAACTAAAATTGAATATTTCAAAATATTATAAAAGTTTTTCATGATTCTTTCAATCAAATCCTGTGCAATAGGTTTTCTCATATCACCGGGCAACTAATAAAATGCCATACTACCTAATTTTATCATGATTGAGAATTTCTTTATAATGGAATTATGCCCACTGCCAGATATAATATCCAAAAGCACATGATTTGAATCATATTTTTTTTTATTTTAATCAAATTAACATATTTATGGTGTACATAATACTTGTTAGAAGCAAAATATTTCCTCAATGATTGAACAAGATAGATGTGGATGGAGGTAGTAAAAATAGATAGAAAGAACTATATCTTATCTGAGGATTTGACTCAAGAAAAATCAAAATAGAAAGAAAAAGAAATAAAAAAAAAGAACACAATTCGTATAGCCACCCCCACATAGTTAGGAAAGGCTTGACGATGACGACGATGATGATTATTAGAGAAGGTAGTACATTGGTTTTTTAGGCAGCTAGGATTTCAAAGATGAGCAGCCAAACCAACGGATTCAAAGTGGCGGCTACGAAATTTCCGTGGGTCATCATCATCCATTTTTACGACTCCATACGATCACATGTAGATAAATAGAGCACAACGCAGTAGTTGGTGGGGCCATATCTGCCATATCAATGTATAGTGGATGGCTGGCCCACCAAAATCCGATCATATTTATTTCTCTGCAGACCATTGCTTTTATAAAAAAAATATTCTTATTTATTGATTAAAGATATTTGGATTAGATGAAGGAAAATCAACTTGCTATAAATTGCCCAATGGTCCTAACAATCATCATTGTTGCCTTCAAATTTTCAATTCTCAAAAGTAGATCGTAAACATGATGAATCAAAACACCGGAGATAACGAAAAAGGGGGCATTTTACGCTATCACAAATTAAATCCAACATTTGATAATATCATGGAATGGGGTAAATTTGAACAAAAAAAAAAAAGGACAAGCGGTGGGAAGCTTTTTCCTATTTATTATGAAGTGTTTGGGCCCTCTACTAATTTTCTCGCCTTAAAAATGGGTAATTTTTTCTCTGTAAGAATCCCTTCAAAGTATCAGGCTGCACTTGTGGCACTACTAGCCGTTGGCCATCCTCTACAAGCTGCTTAATGCAGTAGTCAGTTAGTTGTCCATTGCATTGTATATAGATGCCCTGCGCGGCCTTCAAATAGATGCAATGGAACGGTCAAAATATTGGCCCACTCTTAAGCGGCTTGACTTGGGAATTGTCGTGTTATAATGTCGGTTTATTGCTGCGCTCAGCTTCCTTTGACGTGTATGCGAAAAAAGGCAGGACCCACTCCAGCAATATTCATATAGTGATTTGACGTGGTGTGGTGAACCAGCTATAAATTGTATTTTTAAGAGAAAGCGACGCCAAAGATTGTCAAAAAATTATATACAAGTTTCTATAATATAAAAGGGTCTTTCCATTTTCCAAACTATTTTGAAAGACTGTAACGCTTGTGATGGATCTCGATATGGAGACTCCGATTCACGATCATAAATCTATATGGGTTTCAAAAATTAGAAAGCTTTGTGGACCTCTTTACATCTATCTAACCTATGGAAATTGAGTGAGTATCCAATCCTAGGACATGCTTATCTTATACAAGCAAGTACCGAAGAGTCACACTTATTAAAGAGTTATTTGCTATAAGTGAAATGTCTTAATATAATTGGGATTGTATTATATGTTCGCCTATGTCCTGTTTAATTTGACGTGGGACCCGTGGCATACGGGCCACACAATTTTCTATACCCTACTTACCTGCATGGGCTACTTTAAGGCATGATAATTATGATGTTTGAGAGATATAAAGAGCCTTTAATGAGACCACTAAAGGATGCCATATATCAAATCCAGTATCTCATCCTAACTTCTTGATTTATTAAGTCAATGGTTTTGAAAGGGGAGTAATAGTTAAGCATTTATTTGGGAACTCTAGTTTAATTATTAAGAGCTTATTAAATCAATGTCCAAAATAAAAGCTCTAATTCTTAAAGGAGAGTTCTATTGGCACCACATAAATGTCTCTTCACACCGCAGAAAAAAAAAATTCATTTTCTAAACTACCCCTCCCTTCTCCTCTATTTCCCTCTTCCTCTCCATCCACCCTCTTCCTCTCCCCCAACCCCAGCCGCCGCCACCGACTCGCTTTGGAACCAACCCAAAGAGGTCTCCTTCTCCCTCTGTTTTAAGTTCTGTTTTAGAAACAGAACTCAAAGATTCGAGTCGTCCTCTTCTTCCACGGCACTAGTGCAGGCGGCGCTGCTTCTCCGGTCAAGGCACGATGGCAGCGACGGCGACCGAGACTCCAGCGATGGCCGAAGAATTCCGGTGGTGTTTTTCACGGCTAGGTGGGGCCCATCCGAGAAAAAAAAAATCAAACCACTCGTCCTTCTTGCCATCTTCTTCCTCTCCTGTTCCGGCGATCTTTTTCTCCGGCGCACAGCAGCAGCGGAAATTCCAGGTCCGCTGTGCTGGCTTCGGTTTCTGCACAATAGTGCTGCAATCTGGATCCTCTTCGTCGCCCACAGATAGCCCTTCTTCACTGTCAACGGCAACATCCCAATAGATTCTGATACCGGCGATGGCAACGACGGTAGCGCGAGGAAGCATTCTCAAGCAACAGCTGCAAGCCCAGCAGAAAGATCAAACGATTTGCTTCTCTTCTCTGTGCACAGTCGCTGACCCGATCTCCCTTGCCGTCGGCGGTTGGGGTGGGGGGGTGGATAGAAGAAGAGGAAGGGAGAGAGGGAGAGAAAATAGAGGAGGGGGGAGGGAGGAAGAAAGAGGGAGATGGGGAGAAAATAGAGAAGGGAGAGGGAGGAAGAAAGAGGGGGGAGGGAGGCCGTTGGCTGTCTGGCCGGGACGGCCACGGCAGGTTGCTGGCAGGGGGTCCCTCCCCGCCAGAGAGTGGGGTGGGGTAGGGTGGGGGAGACGAAGAGGGAAAGGGAGGAAGGGGGAGGAGTAGTTTAGGAAATGAATTTTTTTTTCCTACGGTGTGAATAGAGATATTTCTATGGTGTCAATAGAACTTCCCATTCTTAAATTGCAATATACATTTGATGCATTTTGTAAAATTATAATGGAGCTTTTATTTCACGAGCTACTTTACTCAAAGCCAACCCTCGTGAGAGCCATTTGCGTCATTTTAAATTTATAATATAGAACCTGCTATTTGTGTTATTTTAAAGTTTTAATA
This sequence comes from Persea americana, assembly GCA_029852735.1. Classification (NCBI taxonomy): domain Eukaryota; kingdom Viridiplantae; phylum Streptophyta; class Magnoliopsida; order Laurales; family Lauraceae; genus Persea; species Persea americana. Next base: position 13,995,594 of record CM056819.1, on the reverse strand, counting down.
AAATTATTCTCATCCAAAAAACTTATAAATCTTGCGCCCAATAACTCCACATACTATATAGCTAAGAAAAGCTAAAACAACAAAAAGTGTGGGGGAATAACTTGGTCACAGGTGGTCTATGTACGTTGCACCTTCATTGCACCAATGGCACAATCAATCATTTGCCATTTTGGTTTCCAGGCCCTCCCGAGCCCACTGAGTCTGCGGAATTTCTAGCGAGTACAAAGAGTATAAGCCGATAGCCGATTCGAATTCGCTCAAAACAGCATCCAGAAAACGTTCTCTTTCTCTCTCCGTTGCTGCTGCTTCTCTCTCTTCTGTTTTCGTCTCCATTTCCTTACGGTTTCGTAAAACAAAACACGTTCTTCTTCCAATTTCTGACAAACAAACCCAAGGCCAAGAGAAAGAGCAGCAGCAGCAGCAGCACAAGCGTAAGAATCATTTCAGATTTCCCTATCTTCTAATCTTCTGATCAAAATCGAACCACCCCATTTTCACGGTATCAATTTGAAACCGAATCTAGGTTTTTCAGGGGCCCCTTCCATTTCAGAGAAGGAAGGGCCCTGAGAGAGAGAGAGAGAGAGAGAGATGAAGAACATGGTGGGGAGCCCTGGGACGATGAGTGGACTCATATTGAGGATGGGGCAGTCTCTGTTTGCCGCCGGGTCGATTGCTTTCATGGTTTCGGCAATGGGGTTCTCCAGTTATACTGCTTTCTGGTATATTTTACTTATTTTAGATTTTTACCATTCCTTGTTGTTATCTATCTATGTTTGGAGGATTTTGTTTTAGTTGTGATATGGCATATGATGATACTTGACATCTAATTAATGAATGGATTACATGGGTGCCTGGAAGGCATCTTTTATTTTTATTTTTATTGGTGATGCTCATTTGCTTGCCTTGCTTTGTTATTTTGTTTGATTGTCTCATTGTGGGTAAAAACTAGGGTTGGTGTCAGACAAAATTAGGGTGGTGTAGAAACTCAATAAGGCTGATTTTGAGTTTAATTTTAAATGAAAGTGGCAGTTGGGGTACCCCCATGTTGATAGGGTAGATTTAAAGCTGTTATGATACGATTTCGATGGTTATTGCTGCTGCTGCTGCTGCTGTTATTATTATTATTTATTAGAGGTATGGGATAGGTGCAATTCAGATTGGGAATGTAAATATGAATAGAATTGCTCAGGGATTGTGTGTTTCATGTAACTGAATTCCTAGGAATTCTAAGAATTTGTATTTCTATAAGGGGTTGAAATTTGAAAATGAAGAACCAACTGTGAATATCCAAAAATGACCATCAAATAACTTCCTCCCTCTGTAATGGGAATTCAAAAATGAATTCCTGGCCATCGACCTAGTAATTAAAACTTTCGAAAGTCACCGACACTATGCACCTCACATCCTTCATTGGTTTTCTCTTTAATAATCCTTCAGTGTAGTGGATTTGAACATGAATTACTGTGTATTCTATGCAAACATGCAGATCCTAAAAGTGAGAGTTTTGTGAATTTATACCCAGGTCATCATTGGAAATAGGATTTTTTTTTGAATCATTGGAAACAAGTTTTTTGATAGAAAGGAAAATATACAATGTTCGGTGTAGTGGATTCTTTGCATTCCAAGCTGGTTTGCCCATATTTCGGGGCCTTGCACCAGCTACTCAAGTGATTTGATCTTTTGCTGCAATTGGGTTTTGGAAGAGGGCAATTGTGGCTGGTGCCGATATTCAAATGCAAGGAAAAAAAAAAATCACTAGTCGGTGGTTGCAGTTTCAATGAAAGAGGTTTTCATTCCACTATTTAATATTCGCAAGCGTGTGCAATGGATGACCAATTTGTATTCCTTAAAGATGAGCCTGGCTGTATGGAGCACTGGGCTCAGAGAGACTGTCGATTTTCTTGGGCTGTGCATTCTACTTTGACCATTGGTAAAAACTGAAAGCATCTGTGCAAAATGCATCTGTCTCAATCTTCGATCAGTATAATTTTCTCTTATTCAGACACCTATAATTTTCTTCATCAGTACGCATTGATCAGTGTGGAGGCCAATGATGATTTCACTATTCCGGAAACGACGGCTAAAACATATGGCCTGAACTTTATTATTTTTATAAGCTGCTGCTACTGTCATTAGCTGATTCTTGTTGGCCTAGTCTTTGCCAATTTAGAGAAGAAGATATAACAGAGATGTAGAAAGGCATGAGTAGGTGAATGTGATATCTTGTCATTGTGATTGACCATCCTTCTTAATAATAATTAAATGAGGTAAATTTAGATATGAATGAGATATTCCCTAATCAAGCGTAGTTATCCAACTCCAAATTGATGGGATGAAGTGATCCCCTAGTCAAGTACAGTTTGATTCCATAGTCCATGATGTTGTTAAATCTCATGAGATTGAAAAATATGGTTTTCTTGAGTTATGGTATTCCCCTGCACTACAAAGGAGAACTTAGGAAGATGGAGAAGTCATCTTCCCATCTTTCATGGGAAGGTCCCTAGTTCATGGAAGCTCCCTTGTTCAACATGAAGTTTGCCTTTGTGCTTGATTCTTTCCTTATAGAAGCCCATCTTCCCCCTGGCCACTTAATTAGATCATAATCTTCCACAAATATCTCGTTTACTTAGAAAATTTGCTCAGTCCCTTTCAAATGGATCACAGATTTTCTTTAATAAAAATTTCCAATTGATTTTCCTCTATTGATGAAGGGATCGGCCAACAAGCCACCACCTCTCATAAGGACATGGGAAAATGCATGCCATACCACATAATTAAAGAGAGTAGTATCAAATTCGTCCATGGGTCAAATGGAATAAATAAATTATCAACAAGACCAATGGGAAAAAATTGATCAACGAGCTCTCTCTCTTAACTCAACGCAATATATCTAAAATGGAAGAAGAGCTAATGTTTCATCATAAGTTGTCAAAATCTAGAAATTTGCTTACAATCGCAGGCGAAAAAAAGGCTTCATTCTTGGCAGAGCAAGATCATCAAGTAAGGGGGGCGCCCATAGTAAGGGATGGCAATGTGTTGGGTTAATCAGTTTACCTGCCCTGATCTGCTCCTTATAGGGGCAGGTCTGGTATTTTTTTTGGGTCGTCCTCATTTATGACCAATTTACATATTTTTTAGTGAAATATTATGTATAAAAGAAATTTTTCTTAAAATATTTAAATTCTCTTTTCAATTATAAGAATATGGGATAATCCTTATCAAATGAGATCCAACCTGTACTTGTATGGGGAACCTTTGGTATCACATATTTTAAACCCTTCATGGATCAGGTTGGGTACATGCTGGAGCATTTGTGAGTTGGGCGTGTATGGGCTTGCTCGAATCCATTCTGAACCTGCTATATTCCCATCTGAGGCCCCAAAGAACATGTGAAGAAAGGCCTTTGGAACGACTTGCCGAGAACTTTCTTGAAGGGCAACACGTCCAAATCTGATCATGTTTTCGACTTTGCAAAGTTAGATATTCATCACAAGACCTAACAAGTAAATATACTCCCTTTATTCCAATTCAGACAAAAATATTCTATATCGGATAGTTCAATCCATCAGAAGACCAACTAAGCCTTTTTGTTTGACACCATTTTAAAATTCACGTTGAACTTGTTGGATTGTTTGTGCAGCTTTCTTCTTAAATATTCATCATCATCATCATCATCATCATCAACGCCTTGTATGAACTATGTTGGTATCGGTTTTCTTATGTAATCATCATAATCAATAAGCTAATTTATATTTCAATTAAGAAATTAGTTTTTAAAATGGTACATTTAATAAACTATTAAGATGGCACTTCTCCAATACATTCGTATGCTTTGACAGTGATTTTTTCTGCATTCAGCTATTTGATTGCTTCAATGGGGCTGCAAGTTTTGTGGAGCTTTGGACTAGCGTGTCTTGATGTCTATGCTTTGAAGATTAATAGAGACCTTCAAAATCCTGTCTTAGTGAGCTTGTTTGTGGTTGGAGATTGGGTAAATAAATTCTTTTTATGTTTCAATTATGTTACCCACATGCACTTCCTACATGCACATAGATGAATCTAGTATCTTCTGCAGCTGCAAAAAGTATAATTTGCTGTTCTGTCTATTTCAGTATGTGGTGGCCCATATTTTTGTGAATCTAGTCCATTGGCATTTTATTTTTTTGTTTTTTATTTTTTAAACTTTCATTGAAATGCAATGGGAAAAAACAACCAAACCAAAAGCCACCCTACGGAGGGGCAATTATAATAGCTTTATTTCACTGCTCTCCACAGCAACAAGAAAAAAGGCATGCATGCTAACTAACAAAGGGAACCACTCTATCTACTCCTTGCTTGGTGAGGGAGTCTGCTAATTCATTAGCTGAACGTATAACGTGCTTAAAGACCACCTGAATTGAAGAAATAAAAATATCTAATCTCATTTAAAAGATAGTGAAAATTTCAAGGATTGGTATTATGGAATATTTATGCAACACCCAAGAGATAGCATTGGCCATGTCACTTTCTCAGTGATACTCAGATACTTGTTTATGCCCAGTGTACCTATATTTGAATGAAATGATAATTACTGGTATTGGATAGTGGATACTGCATGGATGCATGTGAGTGCGATTTTAGTGTATGCTACCGATGCAAGCCAAAGGAGTGGCGCCTGTGTGGGACCCCTCCTAATGGGGCACTGCTGGGGAAAAAAACTCAAGGTGACTTTTGCAAGTCCCTTCTTGTACATGTCTTCCCTAGCTGACAAATTTTCTATAAATTATATGTTATTATTCTCTTTGGCATGTCTTGAATAGCACTAATAATAAGTTTTAAGTTTCTTTCTTTAGTTAGCATCTTTTTAATTAGCAATCAGACGTTTATGTTATTTAATCAAGTTTAGGATTTATTCTGGGGCTAATGTGCATTTATTTTACAATAACTCACTTGTAGCTATGGGAAGGAGGAGGGGTCAATTGAAAAACTTCGATTTTTCCTCTTCGTTCTCTTTGAGAGACGTTCAGTGTTCCTGTGTGGAATTGGGTGAGACAACTCTGTCCATTCCCTTGACTCCCATCCAAGGGTGGAATGGGGCTTTATCTCTTTCCATCTTGAGTTCCTTCTTTCCTTTTACTTCTACTACACACATATATTTAATGGTAACTTGTATTACTAGATACATGTTTTCATGTAGTTGTCCTCTTGTTGATTGGAAGATTTCTAGTATTGGAGGCTTAACAATCAAATTATGTGTCGCGACCCCGGACTGGGATCCGGGCCCGCAACGCAGTGTTGATGTGTGGTTACAACAATAACCATATGAATATACATTCATTTAATTTCCCATAGGTTTTCGCGGTGAGGATATTACACACTCACAAAACATTTACATTGGTGCGGAAGCGTATAGCAAACCAAATTCGTAATCCGTTCCACATTTCAAAGCTGATAATACATATGTGTAAATAACATGACGTCAGAGTGAGCAATGATCTCATTGGCATTCCCAAAATATAAAGTTAGAAGTTTATACAAAAAGATGAGTTGAATTAACATTTCCCAAAATAATGGCCAACAAAGGCCAGTACAACCAAAAGAGTTAATCAAATATCATTCTATAAACTCCCAAAATGTTATGCAACTCCTAACTTGACCCAATGTCTAAACGACATTGTCGGCTTGACATTCTACTAAGCGCTGCGGTTCACCGACCGCCTCCTCTGGCTCCTCCTCAAAGGCAATAACAGGGACTGGACCTGAGTACCACAAAAATGGGTCAGACACGACGGTCTGGCAGGTGGGTGAATAGATATCGCAATAAGATAAATCGAAAGATAAATTGAACACATTAAAATCTGTCTAAACATTTATTTCCATAAAACAAGATACATCATTTATCAAAAATGCATATGTAAGATAAAACGTGCAGGATATCAAAGAACAGGGAACTAGCAAGATGGCAACCACACTAAAGCTAAATCCTCTCTATCACTAGTGTGATGAGAGCACATTCAGTGCGTTGGGCTCGAGCACGCGAAGTGATGAGAATCAACAATATATACATATACATATAGCTAGACAAGACCACGGCCGTGGAACCTGGTAACTGGGCAGGACAGGATCCAAGTTGTAACTGGCGGGCGCACGAGGGGGAGGCCTAAGTCAGTTGATTAGACTTACAAGGACGTCCAAGCTTAGCGGTGCCGACTCATAGGTTACATGAGAAATTAAAACATGTACATAACTATTTCGGTGTAAAACATTCAGGTAGGCGGGGCATGGTGCTCATAGGCATACATTTCACATCATTATCTTTCATGCATATACGGGGCTGGCAGGACATGTCAGATGCATAAATCCATAGTTTGAGACAAAACTGGTGATATCGGGTGAAATCGGGTTAGGACAAGTATAATCTGAGTAAAACAGTACGATGAATCCTTATACAATTACGGACTATGTATTGGGGCTTCCGTATTCACACAATATGTATAAAGGTCTTGCATGTCTATTATTGCTCTTGGTATGGTACTCGAATGATGGTAGACATTCCAAGTTTCCTTATACAATTTGATAAATCCAAAATTCCCAATACATTTCCGGAGTGGGGTTTCTTTCTAAGTCGATCTCCTTATGTCATCCCCTAGGTCTTTCCAAGGTGGTAGGGCATCAAAACAACCCATCCAAACCTTAAAATACCATTTCTGAAAACAATAGAAAAGACCTAGGAATCTGGGTGAAATTCGGTTACCCGTTGGTTAGTTGGCGGTTAGCTGCCGAGGGGTTCGGCGGTTAGCCGCTGGCTGACCGCGGGGCTAACCGTGGTTCGCCCTGCTGAATACAACATTCTGTGTTTCTGACCGTGCATTTCGGCTACCTGGCGGTCACATGGTGGTTAGCCGCAGCCAAGGTCGGTTAGCCACCTGTGCTCACCCAGGATTTTGAGCATTCTGGAATTGTAACCGAACCTGGGTCGGCTAGCCGCCGGTCACCAGTCGGCTAGCCGCCAAGGTGACCGCCAGCTGACCGCCCAGCTGCTGGAAATACACATCAGGTGCAGATTTATGCTCTTTCTTTCTCCTAACCATTCTACTTCCACTTCATTCATTTTCTTGACATGAAATGGGTCTATTGACTCTATTCTCTTCCATTCAACATCCATTTATTTCCTCCAACAACCATTCCATCAAGGCATAAATTCACCTTCCAATACCAACCACATTCAATGCAAGATCAACCACCATTTATGAAGTCCATAATGGCAAAATAAGCTTTAATAAATGAATGCATACATTCTCGTAAAACTAATTAAGAGGAAATCTTGTCAATAAGCACATTTCCAAAAAGCATTATGAAACATAGGAAATTAGAAGAAGATGAATAGTAAAAATTCACATTTTTCATAAAATAGGAAACAATTCAAATCAAACCCATTCATCCACTTGCCTTGGTTCCAAAGATGACTAATCAAGCTCTCAACACTTCTCTCAAGCCAAATCACAATCTACACAAAAATCCCCAAAATACACCCATTATAAACCCTAAAATGGGTAAACCAAGAAATAGAAAGAAAGGGCTTGCGATAATGGAGGTGGGGCTTCTCTAGGACAAGATGAATACAAATCTAGGAGATGGAGAGAATCACTTACATGGAAGACCTTCAAAAAGACAAAGCTTGTTCAAAGAGACTCTTGCAATGGGTGGTTTCCTTCACAAATGGTATCAATGGATAGCTTTCATGGAGAGGGAGAGGATGGTGATCTCCATTTTCCTTTTAGCATGAGCTTTGGAGTGAGTTGGAGAAGAAGAAGCAAGAAGAACAAGAACAAGGTTGAAACCCTAGAGTGCTAGAGCCAAAGTCTCTTCTCAATGAAAAGTTGCAAAGGAAAGGGGAAAGTGAAGGAGGCTTCTCCTTTTATAGGAAATGGGGTTAGGTCCCACAACTTAACAAGTTAGTCGGGCTTAAAACTTGAGTTTCCGGGCCTCGGATGAATTCGACGAAGAAGGAAGAAATGTTCAACGAAATTTCTAGTTTCCAAAAAGTATATATTTCGCGAGTTTCTGAGACATTGAAAACAGTGTCCAGATCTTGTGTAAAAGGACTGTTTTACCCCTATCATTAGCAAAGTGGGGTCTAGAGGTCTTGAACGGAAACGGGGCAAACACGAAAGTTGTAGGGAATGATAAAATAGATCAAACGGAGCAAAATACTGATTTCCAGAATTATTAAATAAACCCCAAAGTCACTCAAAATACAATAAAGGAACCCCCAAAGGGCCCCACTAAATCAAAATGTTCTAAAAATGATCCAAAGCTATGTAAAAGCTATTCTAATCCAATATTAACCAAAATTCACTAATCTCACTTATAACTAAAGCACGTCTTAATTAGCACTAATCGGAAACTCTCGGGGCGGGGTCTTACATCCTCCACCCCTTAGGGCATTTGGTCCTCCAAATGAAACATAATAACTAACCTCGGGTAGTAGATGCAGGTACTTTTTCTGAACTTGATCCCGTAATTCCCACGTTGCCTCTTCAGGTCCGTGATTTTCCCAAAGCACTTTCACCCAGTGAATTGTCCGTGTTCTCAGCTCTTGTTCCTTTGTATCAATGATCTGAACAGGTTTCTCAACATAGGTGGCGTCTTCTCTGATCTATAACAGTTCATGACGGAGTACATGTAGTGGATCAGGGACGTACTTCTTTAGCATCGACACATGGAATACATTGTGTACGCTGGAAAGCTCAAGTGGTAAGGCTAATCTATAAGCCACGTCACCAATCTTACTCACAATATCATAGGGTCCAATATACCTCCATGATAGCTTGCCTTTCTGCCCGAGTCTAAAAGGTTGAGTCCAATGATTCTGCAAGCCCATTGAAATAGATATATCCGCGGCCCACTTTTGAAATCCACAAGATAAAGACCACCTTTTCTAGTTAGAGTCAATTTCAGTCATTGACAGTGGCTAAAATATGTGATTTAGCTTTTTATTCAATCATATGTATTTACTTGATGTAAACAGTTGATCACTTGATATAAACCAGGATTGAAGTGAAATTTTCCTAAATCATGAAACAATGGTATTGAACAATTTTTATTAATGTGTTTTACACATGTTCAATTTTATGGTGGGACCAATTTCTATTGGAGTAGGACTTAAAATTAAGAGGATATGGAGTATGGACTAACAGTGGGATATCTCTGTATGCCAGTGGATAAGACAGATGAGAGGTGATTAAACTCTATTTATGTCACTCTTGAATCTGGAATTCTGGATCCTCTTTGGGCAGCTCCTGGAGAATATTTGAGCTTATTTTTGTTAATTCATTATGTAGGGCCTACATATTAAATCCAATTCGTTTAAGTTTACCATCACCAAATTTGTTAGTTATTAAAATTTTACACTAATCGGAGTTAAGCCTACCATCAGATTGATCATGTGCAAAACAACGAACAAAATAAAAATAAAGGGCGCTAATCAGGTGTCTTATGAGTGATCAATCTGATGATGTCTAACTCCTGCTTCAAGTGAAATCTGATACAAAGATAATACATGGAGAGAACTACGTCAAATGATTACGACTTCATATAGGCCCCAGTAATTAATATTATAAAAATGGACTTAGTGAATATAAAGGCCTTCTATATGTAATTAAATGCTAATCAGGGAAAGTGGTCACAGTGGATATTGTGGGGCTTACCTGAGACATTGAGTCCCATGAAGAATGGAAAGACTGAAAGGGCTTTGCGGGTCCACTGAAAACATGCTTAATGCCCCTATGATAATCATTAGTTTTTCAAAGATTATTTTTAATGGTACGCATTGACCGCATGAGTTTTTTTTTGTTTGAATTTAAATGTATTTAATCATTTTTTATAGTTTTTCTTGCAGTTTCATTTTCATTTATCTTTTGAGGCATTGGGAACTTTTGCAAACTATAGATATCAAATTAGACTTGAACCATCTCCAACTATATTTGAATTATACACCCAAATTGGTACATTGAAAATTTTGAATTCAAGCTACGAATTAAGTGAATCTAAAAATGAATCAAATGAGCCTACCCATCGAATTTTTGAATTTGGTTAAATGTCAAACCATGAACACTATGAATTTAAATGCGAATCAATCAAACTGCGAATCAGGTCATTATGATCCGAAGGCTACTCTTGTACTGGCCCTGATCTGCTACAATAACAATATGTGCAGAAACTCATAAAATTGCAGTTGGTAAATCATTGATGCAGATTTGAATTGAATGAGAATAGTTCTGTTTTCAGCAGGTTTTGCAAAAGGTAATTGAACCTGTTGCAGCTTTATTAGGGCTGCCAGACAATGGGTCCTACCTGAATCTGTGAAACCAGTATTACCTATTCTCTGGAGACTGTTTTTACAAATTGTCTATCGGATTGATTTTGTGTTGAGTTGTGATTCAAGCATTCTTGATTAAGGGCGATTCAGATTCTTTTCTGGAGTTGTTTAATTATTAAAAGAGATCTGATAAATCTTGGTTCGCATAAAATTTGGTATGAGAGCAGGTTCGCTCCGGGGATGCTCTTATTGGGGAATGTCTCTTACACTGTTTAAAACTCACTACCAGAATGGAACAACTGAATAAGTTGATGTTTGGTTGGAAGTTGGCAGAAATGGGCATGATCAAAGGGCTATCAAGAACCACACTATCACTGGGGTCCGACGAGAAGTTATCAAGATCATCAGTATGATTGTGAACAGGAGGGATCATCAAAAGGATCTTGGCCAAGGTGACTATATTGTGGATATGATGGATTGTTGGATTGGGATATTGAGACATGTCGTAATGTGGCACAGTGATTCTCAAGCATTGCGGAGGGCATTTAATGATTAGATCTGAATTAGATAGCTGTTTCTGTTTTCCACATTCCCCTTAGGAAATGTGGCACCCAGTGATTCGCAAGCATTGTGGAGGGCATTTAATGATTAGATCTGAATTAGAGAGCCGTTGCTGTTTTCTGCATTCCCCTTAGGAAAAAGCAGACATTAAGCCAATTGAATTCTCTGAGTTCTATCATAGAGCCGTTTGGTTTGAACAATCATAGAAATATTGAGTAATTAATTCATCATCATCATCATCATCATTATCAAAGCCTTGTCCCAACTATGTTGGGTTTGGCTACATGAGTTTTGTTTCTCCATTTCGATCTATCTTGAGCCAAATCCTCAGATAAGTTACACTTCTTATCTATTTTTACTACCTCCATCCACGTCCTCTTTGGCCTACCCCTTCCCCTTGGTGGGTCATCAACCTTCACAGCCAAACTTTTTCTTAAAGAAAAGTAAAAACGTGGTTTGAAGAAGCATAGAAATATTGAGCAATTAATTATTTGAAGAAGATAAGTGAAAACGTGGCTGAAACTCCACCAGGATTTCGTTTTAGAAAAGGTATAGGTTCACACATACACAGAGGTGAGCTCCTCGTGAAGGCCACCAATGACTTCATCTTTTAACTCACTACAACTCCTAATCCAAAGATTCATTTAGTCATTATTTTTAGTTTAGCGACTTTAGTCCCTACCCTGAATAGCACTAGATGGAAATAGTTGATGCAGCCATAGGCCTCAAGATCTACAAAAGGATGCCACTGTAATCACCAGAGTATACCTCCTATCAGCCAACCCGTTGGGCCAAACACAGAGTAAGCCAGTCCATCATGCTTGACCATAGTGGGCCATTGCCACAGACGACTGATCCATGGGCCTAACACATGGTCAACTAGCCCAATGAGCCCAACTATGCTTACTTTCTTAGTATATAAGTTTTAAGTAAAAAGTCCTAGATCTAAGATCATTATCATCAAAGCCTTGTCCCAACTATGTTGGGGTTAACTACTTGAATTCTGTTTCACCATTCCAATCTATCTTGAGCCAAAGCCTCGGATAGGTTTCACCGTCTCTAATCTATTGTTAATACTTCCATCCACATTCTCTTTGGTGGATCATCAACTGCATAGAAAGATTTTTCCTCACCGGCGCCATTGCTGGCCTGCATTGGACATGTGTAAACCATCTAAAACGGGTTTCTTTTGTTTTATCACCCATGATGCTATCCCTAAGTGGTCTTGAAACTGCTCCGTTTTTATTCTATCCTTTCTGGTTTTACTACACATCCACCTCAACATTCTCATCTCCATTACTAATACTCATCTTATACATATTACTATACTCATCTTATACATATGTTACCTCTTGATTGGCCAACATTCTGCGCCATAGGTCATAGCTGGTCTAATCATTGTATTTTTAAATCTAAGATAAATCTTGTTAAATCTAACAAGATAATTGATTGGTATGTAATTATTATAAGATAATTGATTGACATGTAAACAATGAAAGACAGGATATCAAGCAACAAGAGATTGACATGTAAGCAATATCATGGAAGGGAAAGGAAATCCTATCTATAGGGGGGATTGCCCTCCTATCTATAAATACCATGTAATCTCTATTTTGTGAATCAATGAAAATTCTCTCCCTCTTATGTTGTGCTTGCATTTTGCAATGGTTACCCTTTTTGTGGAGATTGGGTTGCCAATAGTGACAACTCTAAAGGCTGGGCATCCATGGTGAATTTATGAAGAGTGAAGACTCTATCCATCGTTGGGTCCCACAATAGTCATAAATGCTCTTATTTCTTAACAAATTAATGGAAAAAAGAGACTGGGTTATTGTGCATAATGAACCCCACACCCAGACCTCCATTGGCCATATTTTTCATCATGGTGGTTTCAAAATCAATTCAATAAAAAATCCTTCTAAATTGTACTTTATTTTTGGAAACTTAACGCAAATTTGATTCATTATTTATATTTTAGATTAAGTGGACAACTTATTTTCAGCAGCTCCTCTTCAAATATATTTGACATACTACAGACTACCCCATTTTTACATTTATTTCAAGATTTAAGCTTGACTTTAAAATTTATTCCATATTATCTTGTTAATTGTGACTCAACTAACGATTGATTGTTTGCATTGCGGGCAGCATATGCGATGAATGGTTCTCTGAAATCTTTGAGTTTTGCAATTAAAATATCAGACTCACGGTGAAAATTTTGTGCCTAGCAATCATTATGCTGATTTAGGGTCCAATGGGGATCCTTATTTTGGTGCCATATAAGACTAGTCGATTTAATCCTTGTGGGATTGGACTTCATGTCTGACACTGGGGAAGGGGACAATGATAGGATACTAAGAGGTAAAGAGAACACAATGAATGAAATACGTTTCTTAATTAAGGTAAGTGCAGATTAGTAGTGCTGGAACAAAATGAATTTAACAACATTAATATGAATTAAATGATTGGAAATTGAGAAGCTTGTATGTTGCAGTGCACAAATGGATGCCCTTCGCCGATCTCTACCTTGTGTTGATGGTTTAAACCGTTGGTTTAGCCCATTAGGACATGGGTTCGAGATATGGCACCAACAAAAAGAAAGAAAAAAAAATGGATACCCTTAAGGCTGTATTGGAGAACAAACACTATTTTGTATGAGATCAAAGAGAGTTGTTTGCTAATTGAGGTGGAACACCAACACATATTGAATGTTGCTAATGAGTTTATGCACTCCCTAGAACAGGGAATGCATAGAACCAAATTTTATGTAGGGCCTTATGATATGTTTTTCCTCTTCTATCTTTTTATAATGTCTTTGTTTGTTCCTTGGTCGTTTTAGGTTGTAAATGTCTATACCAACATGGCATTTGGTATCTTTAATCTTCTGTTAATGAAAGTTGGAATTTGGTATCTTTAATCTTCTGTTGTTAATGAAAGTTGATTGCAACCGGTTAAAAAAAAAGATTAATGTATGAGGTTCTAAAAGTAGGGTTGTGCCAAGCTAGCTTGGAAGTAGGGTTGTGCCAACTAAGCTCAACAAGGTTCTAGAAGTAGGGCTGTCAATAAGCCAAGCTAGATTGGAAGTTGCCTAGGCTCACTGTAACACCCAAATTCCGAATACCGAAGTTACCGCCAAGGTACCCGAATTTGGCGCTCTACTTCCCGGAAAATCCGAGAACTTTCAAGATCATAGTCCGCAGTGAGGTAAAAATTTTAAAACTTTTTGAATAATAAAATAATCAACAGTTAAATTGCGGAAGCATAATAAAAGATAACGGAAGCAATATGTATCATATAAAATGAATCAGATGGAACATGGCTGAAGTCTAACAAAATCTCAAAGTATGAATAACCAGTTTAATTACATATTTGAATAATACCCTGCTCACTACAAAATCGCTCAAATCCCAAAAATAAGTGTGCACTCAGACACCCGGTGTAGGCACTCCATCCTCCGGCTCGATCACTTGATTGGCCGGCCCCCAATCGTAATCGCCGGCTACAGGCGCCTCGTAGATCGCGTCACCCGCGGGGTCAAGGTCGTAACCTAAACACCAAAGATGGGTCAGATCCAAGGATCTGGCAAGGCACCGTATACAGATAACACATGATGTATGCATCAAAGAGAATAGAGACGATCATTTAATCATAAGAATAACAAAGAAACATAAGCTAGGCAATTGAGTAATAAATAGCAGTTTAGAATCAGAAATATAAGTAATCTAATCTAACATATATCAATATGGCACATTCACACAAGCTGGATACCACGGGATATTATGTCGCGGCCCTCCAATACTGTAAACAGTCGCAGTGGGGAAAAGTAAAGTAACCATGCAAGAGATAACAACCCTGATAATAACAATATATAAATATAACACCGATCACACCCCTTTATCGCACCGATCACACCCCTTTATCACATTAGACCGGACCCGGTATCACATCGTCCATCTAGTCATAGCTCATCATGATAGCTCTAGTCATAACCAAATATAGCTCATACCAGTGATGATCAGTCAACAGGCTTAGCTTAGATCAACTGAGTGAATGCCTAGTGCCGACCCAGGGAAACAAATACGGTCTGTGTTTGTCTAGGCTTACCTTGCACGGTCAAAGTCCTAACCAAGTCTCTAAGAGGTTTAAGTACAATATTATGGGACACAGCCCAATATCCAAGTCCAAGTCCAAGTCTAATCACTATTGGATCCACACTGGGCCCACAACCATGGCCTTAGTCTATAACAATGCAAGTAGCCAATCCATATCCATTCACAACTATGCATCATGACCAACCTCTTCATTCTAAGGTACCACACACCCAACTTAGGCTGTATGAGGGCCCGCCTAGCCACAGACACGGGTTATTTATCACCAATTACATCGTCGGGTCACCACTACGTAGTCCTAGGTTCAGGTCCTCCAATTTTCATTTAATTAATATGTTTATATCAATAACAAGGACACAAGAGAAGAACAATATATAATAGTCTCCAAGCAATAGAATCAAATGGAATAAGCAAGGGTCCAACTTAGGTAATGGTCCACTCTTGGTTTAGGGCCTCATTAGTTAATTGGATCCTTAATTGTAATCTCAGGTGCCAAAGATGTTATATTTGGTGCTCCTGAAGTTACGGGCACCCTTGACTACATTTAAGGTTCAAATTACCGATAATTCCAATCCCTAAATCCTATTTGGTGGTCCCCACGAGTTAAGGTTGAGCCACACCATTGACTCGTGCTTGGCACATCATGTCATGATGATGGATAGACAGTGATATTTGTGGAAATCTTGAATTCCTTCAATGGACGATCCTTCCTCCTTTTTATCATATCATTTAGCCTTAATCAAGGCAATTTCAAAGCTAATACAATCTATTTGTTATGGAAAATAAAGCTGTTAATTGATTTACAGTGATTTGAGTTTATCCTAACTTATCCCACGTGGTGGGTTGGTTTGTTACACTTAATGGGCCTGGTGGGCTTTGTTGCAAAAAATTCTGAAACTCATTAGAAACATATTCACCACCAGAATTTGTGCGAAGTGTTTTAATGGATGGGGAGAAGTGATTTTCCACATAAGCTAAGAAAATTTTAAAAGTAACAAACACCTCAGATTTTGAATGCAAGAAATAAATCCATGTAAAGCGACTATAATCATCAATAAATGTAACAAAATACTTAAAATGAGAATGGGATATAACAGGTGCTATACCCTATACATCACTATGAACAAGATCAATGCATTCCAGTGATAATGAGGTACTAATGGGAAAAGGGAGAGTCTTACTCTTGCTCATTTTACAACTAGAACAATTAAAAGAAACATCTTTAAGAGAAATTTTATTATCATGAAGCAACCCAGATTGAAACAAAGACATTAAAGTACGAGACTGAGGATGGCCTAATCTATTGTGCCATAATTGGCTCTTATTTGAACTAGAAGCAGAAAACAGGGCAGATGCAACCAAATTCCTATCTTGTGTAGATAGTTGTAGCGGAAAAAGACGGCCACACTTAGGTCCCTTTGCTATCACCTCCTTTGATGCTTGATCCTGTATAACACAACCAAAACATGAAAAAGAGACAGAACAATGGTTATCAACGAGTTGTCCAACAGATAATAAATTTGTAGATAACTGAGGAGAAAGAAAAACATGACTCAAAGGTAAGGGATGTGAGATCTCACCGATGGCAGTAATGAGTATACTGCCGCCATATGTTGTATTCTATGAAGCACGGACATAGATATGGGACACGGATACGATACGACACGGATACGCAGATACGCCATTTCTCAAAAAAGTAGGATACGACACGTTGGGGATACGTTGAAATTTTTTTTTTTTAAATATTTTTTATATGACTATGCAATAAAAATCTAATATCATTTCAATCAAAATAGCCATAAAATATGCACTTTCATTGATTTAATCATCATTAAACATTACATTCGATACTTCCAAGTTCAAAATCTAAGTTTCACCAACTACTATGGAAACATAAGCATATAACCCAAACAAACAGACAATGTATCAACTTAAACTTCAATTGGCTCGCCACTAGGTCCACCACCATCACCTCCATCATCTTCTTCACGAAAGAGCACAGCCTCCAATTCCGGTTCATCAAGGGAGAGTTGTGCAATCTCAAGCTCTCCAACATCATCAAACGAATCAAAAGAATTTCCAGCAATATCCCACATCTTGGTTTCTCCTTTCATATATTGTGGAGTTCTTCTTGAAAGAAGGCGAAGATATCTATGAATGAAAACCAAGTCTTCAGCACGTTTTGGTGTCATCTTATTCCTTCTCATCGAGTGCACAAAGGAATAAGTACTCCAATTCCCCTCTGCACATGATGACAAAGAAGGTTGCACAAGCAGCTTGAAAGCTAGAGTTTGAAGCAAAGGTGCACACGCACCATAGGTGACCCACCAACTTTTAGGATCCATGTCATAGCGATCACGAATGGAATCAACATCCGCAAACTCTCCAGACTTGCTAGAGAAGTCAGCAAATTCTGTGATTATCCTTTTGCGCTGCTCCAAATTAGGAAAATATTTTTTAAGAATTTTCATTCTTTCTCTAGCAACCTCCATATCTCTATGTGGAGCAACTCGACTAGGATCCTCATGAAGCCAATGCTCACTATAGTACCTTGAATAGGAAAAAAAAAAGAATTAAGAATAAGTTTATGATTAAGACTAAGAGGGAGAAGAAAAAAGTTAAAAGACTAGAAGTCACCTTGGATTCAGTGAATGAGCTAAGCAATGGAGAGGAGTGTTGTTCTTGTTCCAACGATCCACAAGAATTTTATGCACCACATCATAAAAGGTAGATGTCTCATCGAGTCTTTTTCCTTCATGCCTATATATTGCACCCTTCACTTTTTCTATCATGGTATCCCACATGTCATACACCAAGTGAAGACAAGGCCTATCCGTGTCACAAACCCTTAGCATATCATATATAGGAGCCGTAAAAGAAAGTATGTAAGTCATTTTGTCCCACCAAATGTCATCTAACACAAAATCTTTCACAGCTTTGGCTTTCTCCTTATCATCATCTCTATAGAGACTCCACCTTTCACTAATAACCATGGCTTGAAGACTTCCTTTTATGAGCTTGAATCTCTTAAGCATGACAAGGACCGAAGCAAACGTGTACTTGCAACCGAAAGCAGCTTCAAAGGCACAAATTCATTAAAAATAGCCAATCTCATAGAGTGATTCATGATGTAGTTCTTAACAAAAACAACATCCTCTGACAAGTCTGTGATCCAACTACACTCCTCATATGTCAGTTGATTGTTTTCAATATTCTTTTCCATACAAATGTTTTGCAAGGCAAGGTTGAGTGTATGAACCACACATGGTGTCCAAACAATATTTTCAAATTGTGTTTCAATGAGATGCCCCGCACCCGCACAATTCTTAGCATTATCAGTTATCACTTGAATCACATTTTGGGGACCAACATCTTCTATCACTTCTTTTAACAAACCATAAATAAAGAACTTATCTTTAATTTCACCCGTACAATCCACGGCTTTAAGGAACATAGGCCCACTTTCCGTCACAGCCATAAAATTAATCAAGGGCCTCCTCTGCGAGTCACTCCATCCATCACTCACAATGCTTACACCTTTTTCTTTTCATGTGCCTTTAATTGGTTGTAGCAATCTATCAATGTGAGCCCTTTCTTGTTGGAGTAGACTTGTCCTTAGCTTATTATACCCCGGTGGCACATAGCTTCAAGAGCATTGTTTGCGGCAAATTGGATACAACTCACATAATAAGTGCTCCTTGCTAGGTGAAATGGCAAGCCCGATGCATAGAACATCCTAGCAATCTCCGCATCCATTTGGTCACGCAACTTCAGGTTAAATGACTTCCCAATAGCCGTATTACTATCAGTTCCACTCCAACTTCCACTTCCACTTCCACTCGCCTTCCTTTTCTTTGAATCATAATCCACATTAGAAGTTGGCAATGGTACTTTCTTGGGTGCTCTATTCCTCAATTTCTCATTGCATTCTTCCTTTAACCTTTTCATCTCCGCAATATCACTGCTCTTAACTTTTGGACATAATGCAATAGCATGACCAGGCTCATGTATCAGATGAGCCCTCACCCTTGTGTATGAACTTTTCTTGGTTTGATGGCAAAAATTGCATTGCCA
Source organism: Persea americana (assembly GCA_029852735.1). Lineage (NCBI taxonomy): Eukaryota > Viridiplantae > Streptophyta > Magnoliopsida > Laurales > Lauraceae > Persea > Persea americana. The sequence continues at coordinate 13,976,550 of CM056819.1, read as the reverse complement.
CGACATATTTCCCCCTCCATCACCAAGTTTTTGCTGTTTTGTCACATACCTCCAAAGAGGGTTGTGAGCATCTTCTTCAATAGCTGGAGAAGACACACTAGTACTATGGCTACCACCCGTAGTAGAAGCCATTCCAATAAACTTTGGTTGCTTGCTGGAAACACAAAATAGTGGCCCCATCAAGCCACCTAAAATAACTCAAAAAAAAGAAAAGAAAAGAAAACAAGAATAATCTAACAGTAAAAGAAAAAGATGGATACATATACACATTATATATCTATTCATTTGTCCCATTCACAAATCAGTTGGGTATTAATAAGACATTAAGACAGCATAAATAATGCAGTAAAATGAGTAAATGCATACACCAAAGAATAAGGTTACTGCCTAGTGTACATTACACAGAATCACAAGGATTCCATAAATAAAATCAAACAAAACAGCATTAATCATAATCAGTTGTGTTGATTTTAGAAATAAACCAAACAAAACAACATTAATCATCAATGATAAAATAATTAGAAATAAACCAAACAAAACAGCCAAGGAAACAGTTTGAGAAGCCAGAACTGGGAACTCCAGAAACGGAATCAAAGAACAGAAAAAAAAAAAGAATACACCCTAAAAATGTTGTCTTATTCATTTTTCCCATTTCCATAAGCTGTTTCTTCATTTTTTCAGGGGAATTGAGTCTTCTCCAAACAAACCCTAAAAAGCCCCAACTGTGGAATATCAACTGAGGAAAGTTCTAACTTGCAGCAACGAAACAGTAGAGAAAAAAGGAAAAAAAAAAGATGTAGCAACTGTAGCAAAGAAGCAGTAGAGAAAAAAGGAAAAAAAAAGATGTAGCAACTGTAGCAACGAAGCAGTAGAGAAAAAAGGAAAAATAAAGCAGAGAAAAGAACCTGACGGAACTGTAGCAATTGATAGAGAGAGAGAGACAAGACTTTGATAATTGACGCAGCAGCAGCAGCGACGACGCAGCAGCAGCAGCGACGATGTAGCAACGGCAGCGGCGACGATGTAGCAGGAGAGGCAGCAGTGGCGATGGCGATGGCGATGGAGTAGGAGCGGCAGCGACTAGGGTTTTCTTTCCCTTTCTCTTCTTTCTCTTCTTTCCCTTTTCTCTTTCCCTTTCTCTTCTTTTCCTTTTCTCTTTTTCTCCTCGCTTTCTCCTCTTCTCTTTTCATGTTACTTAAAACGTGTCCGGCACGTGTCCGGGACGTATCCCGCGCGTGTCGCGCGTGTGTCTGGCACGTGTCTGGATTTCTTCTTTTTTTTTTTTAAATCGGATATGCAGAATGCGTATCCTAATCGTATCCAAGGCGTATCAGGGCGTATCCGTGTCCGATACGCCCGAGATACGGATACGCCCACGAATTCCATGTATCCGTGCTTCATAGGTTGTATTGATTCGGAGATTTCCATCATAAGGCTTTAATTGAGAGAAATGATCAAAAGAGTGGGTCATATGATTAGAAGCCCCCGAATCCGTATACCAAGTAGAGTTTGAATGTTCGAGTTTACCTGAGAGACCAAGAGCAGAAAAGGCATTTACGATCATCTGTTGAGCCATTTCTAGGGTAAGAGAGGATGAACGAGGCTGAGCAGGCATGACTGTAGTGGCAGCATGACTAAATTCATAAGAAGACGCATCCAAGGTTGCCATATTAGCCTTCTGAGAGGAAACCTGAGCACGGCGCCGACATTCCGGAAGAACATGGCCTTTGCGTTTGTAGTACGAGCATAATTTTTGATTGCATTGAGTGGCGACATGTCCATACTTCTGACAACTATAACACTGTACGTTGGTCATATCCCTGTTTTGCTGCTTGGGACGGGCAAGATATGCAGCAATCATTGGACCGGTGGATATAGCTTGTTGAAGAGCAGCTTGGGTGGTAAGATGTTGTTCCTCGCGAAGAAGCTCTCCTAAGCAAGAATCAATAGATGGGGAAGGCACCCTGCTCATCAGATTTGAACGTACATGTTCAAACTCATACCTCAGTTTCATCAAGAATTGATCCCGTTGACTAGTGGAATGAATGCTTTGAACTACTGCAATCGAGGCATCAGGGAGAGTTGAGTAAATGATTTCAATATAGTCCGTCCATAAGCGAATAAAATGAGAGTAATATTCTTGAATGGACATTGTCCCTTGATTAAACTGAGATAGCTCATGTTCTAAGTGGAAACGTCTGGCGGAGTTATCCTGTTGATACACTTGTCTGAGATAGTCCCACATTCCTTTTGTTGTTTTATAGGGCCGGAGATTCAGAATATATTGTGGATCCACGGACCCCAGAAGCCAAGTCATGATTTGGGCATCCTTGGTTTCCCATTTAGAGACGGCCTTGACATCCTCTAAAGGTTTAGGATCAGTCCCGTCAACATGTCCCCATAAGTATAACTCTTTTCTCTTAAAGGTATATTTGAAATTGGAAGGCCCATGATGAATAATTTGTCCCATTGAATTTAATCAGGTGAGTTTCACTTTTGTCCATGACAATCAAGCAGATAAAAAATAGAGGGAATCCTTTGAATGTAATGCTAATAGCAGCTACAGGTCAGACGTCTAATTTTCAGATCGTCGACACCTGTTGTGGGGTCCACTTGAAGATCTGATCCCAGATAATATATGCAATCAAGTAACTCCAGACAAAAGTTTGGAAGAGAAGTGAGTCCAAACACAATCAGTAGTAAGTCCATGTGAGATATCCTTGAACCAAGCCAGAAGCATACAAGAGAACACAGAAACACACAGATGAGAGAGACGAGTTGCAAGAGAATATATTCCTTCTTGTATTGACGATGGTTCTTTTATAATACAGTATTGCCTAAATTAGAGATCTAATTACAGAATTACAGGGATCTAAAACAGGATTACAGGTACTATTAAGGAAACTATTTATATACTATCTAGCTGTACAACCGTAAGACAACTCATTTGACTTATGGGCTGAGTGATCAATAGGTTGTGGGCTGACCCAACAGGTCAGCCTGGCCTGTATCTTTACACCCCCTCTCAAGCTTTGAATGGGAGAAAGTGACCATGGAAAGCTTGGAAACTAGTTCTGAAAACCGAGTAGGTGAGTGGCTCTTGGTGAAGAAATCCGCGATTTGAGTAGCTGATGAAATCTGGATGAGCTTAATAGTTCCACTCCGAACATGTTGGCGAATAAAATGACAGTCAACTTCAAGATGTTTGGAGCGTTCATGAAAGACATCATTTGTGGCTAGTTTCCGTGCACTTTCACTGTCTGTAAAGAGAGAGGTAGATTTAGGAACAGGAACTCCTAAATCCTGAAGTAACCAACGAAGCCAAATAAGTTCCGTAGTAGTGTGAGAGATAGCACGATATTCGGCTTCAGTGGATGATCGGGAGACAGCTTCTTGCTTCTTGCTCTTCCAAGAGATAAGAGACGAGCCAAGAAAAATGGAAAAACCAGTTGTAGATCTGCGATCATTTACATCTCCTGCCCAGTTGGAGTCGGAATAGCCAGAGAGAGTAAGGTTCTGACTCGAGGAAAGAAGAAGGGCACGGTTTGAACTTCCCTGTAAGTATCGCAATATACGCAGGACAGCACCCCAGTGAAGATGAGTAGGTTGAGCAACAAATTGACTTACCACATGTACTGCATAGGCAATATCGGGTCTGGTAATAGTGAGATAGACCAAACTGCCAACCACCTCACGATAACGAGTGGGATCAGAAAGCAAATCACCATCAGTAGTCCGAAGCTTTTGATTGTGTTCAATAGGAGTAGAGACAGGTTTCTGATCTGTAAGACCAGCTCGTTGGAGTATGTCATTGCAATATTTGGTTTGAGATAAAAGATATCCATTAGGCGAGTAGGCAACTTCAATGCCTAAGAAATAGCGAAGATGGCCCAAGTCTTTCATCTCAAACTGCCGATGAAGAAAACTCTTCAAGGATAGAATACCAGTAGTATCACTGCCAGTGATAATCATATCATCGACATAAAGTAACAAGAAAACACAGCCAGAGGGTGAAAAACGAGTGAAGAGAGCGGAGTCATGAGCACTCTGAGAAAAGCCGATGCTGATAATGCTGGTACTAAACCTTTCAAACCAAGCACGAGGGGCTTGTTTGAGTCCATACAATGCTCGGTTGAGGCGACAGACATAATGAGGAGGTCTCGTGACACCTGGCAGAGGATGCATATAAAGTTCTTCCTGAAGAAAGCCATTTAAGAATGCATTCTTGACATCCAACTGATAAAGTGGCCAGTGTCGAACAGCAGCAACTGAGATAAAGATCCTGACAGTGGTCATCTTAGCAACTGGAGCAAACGTCTCCTCATAGTCAACCCCATATTCTTGTGTGTAGCCTTTTGCGACCAAACGGGCCTTATAACGATCAACTGTGCCATCGGATTTGGTTTTGATCTTAAAGATCCATTTACAGCCTATAGCCCTTTTCCCAGAGGGAAGAGGAACAAGATCCCATGTTTGAGTGTGCTGCAGGGCTGCAAGTTCTTCTGCTATGGCAGATTTCCAATGCGGGTGAAGAATGGCCTCCTTATAAGATCTTGGTTCTGCTAACGAGTGTATTGCTGCAAGAAAGGACTTATAGGAAGGAAAAAAATGATCAGTACAAACAAAGCCAAATCGGGAGGAAGTCTGGTACGTAAGGGATACCTTCGAGATTGAGGGAGATCCTGTACATCAGGAGCAGAGGGGATAGGCCCATGGTCAGAAGGAGGAGGTAAGGCTTCAGAGTCTGAAGTAGCAGGTGTGGATTTGGGCCGACGATGATATACCTGGAGGGTTGGGGGTGAGGAGGAATCAGAGGGAAATAGGTCTGGGAAGGGGTCAAGAGGATAGATCAGAGGTTGCTCAGGAGAGGAGGGTGCAATGGGTAAGGTATAGAAAGGTATCTGTTCCAAGAAGGTGACATTACGAGAGACTCGTAACTTATTCATTTTAGGATCATAGCACCGATATCCTTTTTGTTCAATGCCATATCCTAAAAACACACAGACAGTGGATTTGGGTCCAAGTTTAGTGCGCTCATTATCACTTAATAAAACAAAACATGTGCAGCCAAATACCTTGAGATGTGACAAATCAGGTTGAAAGGAGAACAATTTTTCATATGAGGATATGCCAGATAGGACAGTGGATGGTGTTCTATTAATCAAGTAGGTAGCAGTGAGGACTGCTTCACCCCAGAATTGCAACGGAACATGTGAGGAATGAATTAAGGATCTAGCAGTTTCAAGGATATGCCTGTGTTTCCGTTCTGCCACTCCATTCTGCTGTGGTGTGGCAGGACAGGATAATTGAGCCAGAGTTCCTTGACTAGTCAGATAAGAACGAAACTTGTGGGACATATATTCGCCCCCAGAGTCAGACCTGAATATTTTAATCTTTGTATCAAATTGAGTGGCAACCATGGTAGAAAAAGCAGTGTATATAGTGTATAACTCAGAACGAGTCTTCATCAAATATAACCATGTATATCTAGTGAAATCATCAATGAACACCACATAATAAATGGAACCACCTTTCGTTGGCTGAGAGGCAGGTCCCCAAACATCAGAATGCACCAAAGCAAAAGGAGCAGTAGTAACAGTAGTACTTTTATTATAAGGTAGTGCATGTTGTTTACCAAATTGGCAACCAAAACAAGTAGAAATGTCTGATACAGAAATGTGTCCAAGAACACCATTATTAATTAAAATTTTCATTTTATTGAAAGATAAATGGCCTAAACGAGAGTGCCAAAGGGCAAAAGGTGATGCAGATGAAACATGAGCGACAGGGGTGACAGGTGATGGTGGTAAATGCAGCGAGTGAAGGTAGTAAAGCCCTCCTGACCTAAGGCCGGTCCCAATCTGTCTCCCGGTGCGCGGATCCTGCACAGAACAACCAGTGGAAGAAAATGAGACAAGAAATCCAGAAGAGGTCAATTGGCTAACAGAGATTAAATTGATGGAGAGGTGAGGTACACATAAAACATTAGTGAGAGAGAGCAACTTATTGGAAACAGAGCCAATAAGAGAGACTGGTAGAGGAGTGGCATCAGCAGTATGGATGGTGAGAGAGCTAGCAGGAGTATGACAATTAGAAAGTTTGGAGACATCATTTGTCATATGATAGGAAGCACCAGAGTCAAAGATCCATGTAGAATCATATGTACCTGAAGGACCAGAAATGGTCATAGCAGAACCAGAGGCGGAGGGGGTAGCAGAACCAGTGGAGGAAGCAAGAAACAGCTGTTGCATACGCTCATCAACCATAGCCTGGATCTGTGATGTAAGATCCATTTGTGGAGGGGCAGGTATATCATCTTCAGTGACATTGGCAGCATAGGATCGCTGAGGATAAGATTGTAGGGAGCCGCGATTGGACTGATGACCAGATTGTCTGTTTTTGGTGTTTGGCCTTGGAGGTCGAGTCGGGCAGTCCCGTTTCCAGTGTCCTTTCTTCTTACAATAATTGCAGAAGTCATTAGTACCAGGTGGATGCTGAGAGGTACTAACATTTGCTGATAGGACATGGGTAGGTTCGACATGTTTCTTCTTTGTAAGAGAAAACTGAGTTTGTTCTTCAGCTAATAGTTCTGAGAGTGCCGTATCAACAAAAGGCAGTGGGGACCGATGTAGTAACAAACCACGAACATGTTCAAAGTCAGGGCGGAGAGCCATAAGGAATTGAACCAAGCGAGTCTGCTGCCTATAGACCTCAAATGTATGGGCATCATTAGTTGTTGTAAAGGTGGGTTCCATGAGAGCCAGTTGATCCCATAGAGCAGTCATTTTGATAAAAAAATCATGAATGGAGTCAGTTCCTTGATCTGCATTTTTGATCTCCCATTCTAGTTGATACCGGCGAGCAGCATTAGATTGAGTATACAGTTGGGCCAAATAATCCCAAGCATCCTTAGGATAGGTGAATTTAGCCAATTGATTCCCAATAGAGGGTGTGACAGAATTTGCAATCCAAGAATTGATCTTCCCTACTGAAGATTCCCATTCCTCAAATTTAATATCCTTACTATCTGGTGTAGGGATCTGTGTAGCAATATATTTCCAAAGCTTTTGTCCTTTGAGAAAATTTTGCATTAGATGAGACCAATAGGCATAATTTTTACCATCAAGTATAACAGTAATGCCTGATACAGAGCGATCAGAAGACATTTGAACTGAAACAAAGTGAACAGACTGAACAGATGAGAGAGCCAGTCACAAATGGCTAACCAGATCTTAAAATTTCAATAAGGATGGTCCTGATGAAATGATCAGAAGACAAAATCCTTGATTCTGAACAAAGAGAAGTTATCCAGGTCCTGACAGAAGAATCAGATGACTGAAAAATGCAGCAGGGATCAGTGGATCCAAAAAAATTTCAGAAAATTGCCCCTGACGACCTTGAATCTGGGCACAGATTTGATCTGTGGGCCCCACTAACTGATCAGAGAGAGGATCAGATCACACAAAGACTTCTTGGTCAAAAATTCGAAACTCCTCCAAGTGGAATATTTATAAAAACTTGAGGGACCAGAATTTTGAACGGCTGTGATAGAAACTATTTGCTGAAAAGAGAGAAATACAAATCAGAGATAATGACTGACCTCAGATGATCAATAAATCCAGAAAAAATAGGTAGAATTCCCAGTAGTGATGGACGACCAAGATAGAAGGATTTTCGTCTGGAAAAAAATTGATCAATAGGTGGGCCACCTTTGATCACAGCAGATCCAGTACTTTCCACAGCTTACAGACGAAACGTGAAGAGCACAGAGCTTCTCTTATGCTTTGAATAAACAGAGAACACCACTATTGTAAGATGATTAGGGCTCTGATACCATGTGAGATATCCTTGAACCAAGCCAGAAGCATACAAGAGAACACAGAAACACACAGATGAGAGAGACGAGTTGCAAGAGAATATATTCCTTCTTGTATTGACGATGGTTCTTTTATAATACAGTATTGCCTAAATTAGAGATCTAATTACAGAATTACAGGGATCTAAAACAGGATTACAGGTACTATTAAGGAAACTATTTATATACTATCTGGCTGTACAACCGTAAGACAACTCATTTGACTTATGGGCTGAGTGATCAATAGGTTGTGGGCTGACCCAACAGGTCAGCCTGGCCTGTATCTTTACAGTCCAAACACAACAGATTGCAAAAAATTGCAAAAAAGAAAAAAAAAAAAAAAAGCCAGGCGACCACGTTTTGTATGGTCGATACCCAAGGTGGGGTCCACTGATGGACTTGTTCTGAGATCAGAGATGTGTCCAGGCCAGATAGATTAGATGCTTATCCCCAGATGACATTACAAGAAAATCCAATGTACAGCAACAAATGTGGACGGTGCTGATCAAAATAGTTTCAAAAAACCGGTGATGCACAAGCTGGGCCAAAAATTAGTCCTTTGATGTTCAAACAAATCTGAGAAAATCCCTAATATTCTTAGGAATATCAGGCGACTATGCTGGAACCAAACCTTTGAATGCCCTTGACGATCGCTGGTGGGCCAGCGATGAATAGTCTATGAAACAGGGTGCTTGTGGACCCTAATTTTAAGCCACTGGATCCGATGGTGGGGACCACAGTGATTCTAGTGAACCAATCAGATCTTCCTAGATAGAAGGGAATGGTTTTCCGCTTCCAACGAACCAAGTCACACCCAATTTGGATGAGAATCCAAGAAATTTGATGGCTGAGATGAAAATTAATGTAAAAAAAAGGAATACCACAAAGTTGTTTAGAAATCTTACCTCGAGGCAGCAAAAAATTCTTTAAAAATCACCAGAATTCCCAGGTTAACCAGTTGACTGTTATAGATAGGATTGTTGAGGGTATTGTGATCATCTCAGGTGGGCCACCATTGTAACTGGGCTGATCGGAAGGTTGTGCCTTGTTTATGACGAAAAGAAACTCCAGGAATACAGATCTGGATCTGTATTGATCAAGCTATGAGTGAGATTTAGTGCTCACTATTAGAGAAGATGCAACTAGGAATCGTTTTCCAAGCTCTGATACCATGTCACGATGATGGATAGACAGTGATATTTGTGGAAATCTTGGATCCCTTCAACGGACGATCCTTCCTCCTTTTTATCATATCATTTAGCCTTAATCAAGGCAATTTCAAAGCTAATACAATCTATCTGTTATGGAAAATAAAGCTGTTAATTGATTTACAGTGATTTAAGTTTATCCTAACTTATCCCACGTGGTGGGTTGGTTTGTTACACTTAATGGGCCTGGTGGGCTTTGTGTTAACACATCAATGGAAGTCTATTTGGATAGTCAATGGCCCCACAAACGATCATAATCTCAGAAGACTGAAAGTTGGAAAATTACACAGTGTATCCGGTCGTCGACCGGGTACACTGGGAAATCAGGATGTTGACTCTCAGGTCGACCCACTGTTTAGTGTGCCCGGTCGACCTCCTGGCCTGGTCGGTCAACCGCCTACACTGGGATTTACAGAAAAGCACATGGTAGGCAACTGCTTGGTCACACAACTCTCCCGTGTGTCCGGTCGACCTCCTGGCCTGGGCGGTCGACCGCGCACACTGAGTATTCTGGAAAAATGGATGTCCCAGCCCTCAGTCTTTCTTTGGAATTCCTGTGTATCTGGTCGATCGAGCACAGGGTCCGGTCGACCAGGTACACTGGATTGAGAATCCTCAGAAATTTAACCGAGACTTGGTTTTTCACCAATTTTAGTGTGCCCGGTCGACCCGACTACAGGCCGGTTGACCGGGTACACGCGTCTGCAACAGAAAACTAGATTTCTCCTCTTCAATCCAATTTCCATTCAAAACATCTCTAATCACTTCCATTTATCATAAAAACATCATTAAACAAGAAAAACACTCCAATATACATCCCACCATCCATCTTTGGGCCATTAATCTTCCAAATGAGAGATCTCATCCATCAAATGGCCAAAAACCCAAAAACTACGCTCAATTGGTAGATCTAAACATGTATATATGTCAATTGAATTGAAATTGCAGAATCAAAGGAAAGAAAGCATGCATTCTAAGTTATCCAGCATAGAGTGCTTGCCTTGAATCAATAGAAATGAGAATTGAGTATAAAAGAAGGATCCAAGCTCCTAATATTGGGCTGATAATGCAATTGGGGATGATCTCCCACTCCTTATTGTTGCTGGGATTTGAGGAATTAGGGTTTCTTAGGAGATAGAGAAGATGAGAGCCCTTAGGGTTTAAATGGAATTGGGAATGAGGGTATGTGTAACTTAGTCATTTGGAGGAAATTCTAGAAGCTTTCTAACTATAACACCCCTCCTATTAAAGTTTAATTACTAGCTAAGGCCTAATATAACTAAAACCCTAATAGAATTACAATGAACACCCTATATCTATAAAGAAATATATAAAGCCTAATCCTAAGACTTAGGAACAATAATAGACTATTCTACTAAACCCTATTAAATAGCATATTAAGATAACTAATATTATATTTATATTTATTCAAATCAAATTGAGGGCCCACAAAGGGGTGGGGCCTCACACTCCCCTTGATTAAGCTTGAGCTTAACCTCAGCTAGTTGTCTCATGAGCCAAGTGCAGGCACAACTCGGCTTAGCTCGAGCTTTGCTTGTTAAGAGGCTCAACTCAACCTAAACTTGTCAAGGGGTTTGACATGACACTCTGTATTTCACAACTATATATTTTAGACTTACTATGATTTTTTTGATGAACACTGCCTACTTATATTAATTTATTTTTTAAAAATCAATTCTGTTGGTGTATACCGCTAAAATATATTCAAAACATGCTGGATTAAAGTTAAGTTTATTTGCTACTTCTTGAGAAAGAACTCAGTGAGGTATAATAATTTGAGAAGTGATCATATATATTCACATTGGAGTTTTACCGTGTTGACTGTACTATTCATGTGAACTATATACAAATGGTCGTACTTCAAGTACAGTTCTTTTACTGTTGATCTTTGATCCTTAAAATCTAATCCTCATGAGAATCCGTGAGGTTGAATTTCATAATATTCCTACCCAACAGTCCTATCTCTTTCTTCCTCTTGAGTTTTGGTAACCAAAAGAAAACCCCACACTCTTGCTCTGCTCATATGGTTCCTGATGCAGCCCGATCCAAATCCAAGACCAGGGCCACTAGTAGACCTTGAGGGACCCACCTGGTGGTCAATGTACTTTTCTAGTTTTTAGAATTAGTAGTAATTCCTTATTTGGACTCTAATATGCTTTCTAAATTATAAGTTGAGTAGGGTTAGATATTTCCTTATTTAGGTTTCTACTACTCTATATATACAGAAGAGATCATTGTTATTTAGCATGCTTTATTCAATCAAAATTATTATCGTGAGTATTTGTCTTTGTGTTATGGTTTGTCTTGAGCCCTTGGGCTGGAATCCCTTGGATTCGATCAATCTCATTCTTGAGATTGGTTTACATTACGATCGAGGTTCCGGGGCTGCGCCAGATTGGTATCAGAGCCCAGATCCGGTCGCCGGGGAAACAATTGTCTTCCTCGGTTTTCATCCACCCATTCTGCCACCATCACTACCATGTCCTTCTCCATCTCCTCTCTCTGCCAAAAACCATCATCCGCATTCATACCCAAACCCAACCGAAACCCTAATTCCCAGCAGCCACCAAGCCCAGCCCCATCCACATCCTTTTCCCTGAACCTAAAATCCCCAAATCCCTAATCGATTTCTTTTCCCATTGGCCCGATCGTCCAACAAACTTCACCCCCTCCACCGAACGCAGTCCATCTGCCCAAATTCCCACAACAGCCCCATCCTGACCCCTCCACCACCTCCAAGCACCACCAAAATCCAAATCCCTAACCCAACCCAATCCCGCCTTCCAGTCAGGCCCACGACCATTGCCTCCATCTTCCGACCTCGTCGAAAACTGCATCCCAGAGAACAAAAAAAAGAAAGCAGAAGATGAGAGAAACGGAACGGAGACGAAGAGAGAAAGAGGGCTTGAGATTGGAAGACGTACTGTGCACCAGAGGCAGTAGCACCGTCGGTCATCGACGTCCGAGAAACAAACCTCCACCCGCAGTGACTAACAGTCAGTCTCTTCTTCTTGCCTGCCGTCGTCATTCTCAGTCTCCTCCCATCTCCAATCGCCAATCGCCTGCCCTCTTTGTCCTCTGGTTCCTCCTAGCGAAGGCAAATCTTCGTTCTTCCTTCTTCTGTTTCGAAACAGGTAACAGTCCAAAGCACTTCTCTTATTTTCTCTCTGCGCACGATGCCCAAGGCCGTGCCAAACGAGCCTCTCTCACGTGTGCTGTCTAGACACTGAACTGGGCCTTAGTTTTGGGCCTGACCTACAGTTTGGGCCGATTTGAGTCCAGACCCGACCTAGTCCATTAAAAAAAAAAAAAAACTTTTTCCAGCCATGCCTAGAAGAGGCGATAATCTCAATCATTGGCTCACAAACAAGGAACGTGATGAACAATTATCCAAACTGGGCCAAGATATGGATGAGGTAATGGATCGTCTACGCACCGTAGAATCCGCACTTATTGAATTGCAAAATAAACAGTTGGCTGCAAAGGAAGGGTCTTCCGCTTCCACATAAATACTCACACCCATTCAAACAGAACGGCCTGAGCAACGAGAATCCATGCGTGACTTTGTACAGCGTCTCATTGCTGAACGAGACAACTCGGGTCCCCCAGTTCCACCCCACACTGATGATATCACAAAGAAGGTTAAAATTGATGTGGCTGATTTCTCTGGAGACGTCAGTCCGAAAGTTTTTGTTGATTGGCTTAATTCTCTAGAAGTCTATTTTGCTTGGTATAACATGAATGATGAGCAACGGATAGCGTTTACGAAGGTTACGCTTAAGGGTCCTGCTAGAATCTGGTGGTATGGTGTTGAAAATAATGAACTTGCATTGGGACAGCCCATTACTAGGTGGTTCAACATGAAAGAAAGGCTCAAGAGCAATTTTCTTCATTCTGACTACATTGACACGCTGCACCAAGAGTTTCTTACCATGCAGCAAGGCAATCTATCTGTGGAAGAATATACAAACAAGTTTCGCGAATATATTGCTCGTTGTAATTTGAAAACAGATGATCGTTTAATTATCACTAGATTTCGGGATGGATTACGAAATGATATCATACGAGAAGTTGCTATGTTTGATTACAACAGAGTTGATGAGGTCTTTTGTTAAGCCTGGAAAGCTTAGCATGAACTTCAATTGCGGAGACGCAACACTTTTCAAGTCGGGGAGTCTTCCACTAGAAGAGGACCTGAACCTACTTTTAATCGTACCCAGATGCAAGGTTATCATCCTCCTCCTCCTAAACCATTTCAGCAACCACCGCAAAGGCCACAACAAGCAATTCAGCCGAGGCAGGCTTTGCCATAGTAGAATCAGCGGGTGCAACAGAATTAGAATGATAATCGTGCCCGCGGAAGAATAAAGAAAAGAGATATTGTTTGTCATGCCTGCAAACAAAAGGGCCATTATGCAGCTGAGTGTCCGCATAGAAATTTATATGCTACTAATGAGCCAGAAGATGAGGAACTGTATGATGAGGAAATCGAGATAGAGCCGTTCAATGCGGAGCCTCATTATGAATCCACAGAAGATCAATTGCACGATATAGAAGCTGATGACGGTTCACCTCTACTTTTTCTTGACCGTCGTCTGTTAGTAGCTGATGCGAAGGAAGAAAATGAAGACTGGAATCATGCCTCCATTTTCCGGTCAAGAGTCAACTGCAAGGGCAAGTCTTGTAACATGATCATTGATGGAGGCAACGCAATAAATGTTATCTCTTAGGAAGCCGTAGAGAAACTCAAGCTACCAATAGTGAAGCATCCAAAGCCTTATAAAGTTGCATGGGTCAACAATTACTCCATTCTTGTCCGTAAGCAATGTGTAGTCCCTTTCCGGATTGGCCAGTATGAAGATACAATTCGATGTGACGTCATTTCAATGAACGTTACACACATTCTCTTCGGACGACCGTGGCTACAGAAACTGAAGGTCATTATAGATCATGAGCACAATACTTATACTTTCAATTGGAAAGGATGCAAGATCAGGTTGATTCCATTGCCCGCTAAGTCTTCATCATCCACATCTGATATAGCTCTAGCACTTCCTATCTTAATTATGCGGAAGTTTGAGGAAGAAAGCAAAGAGCAGGGCATCATGTATGCCTTGATTGCTAGGCAAGTTCCAGAAGAATCTCCTAATACATCTGTTCCCCAAGAAGTAGAGCCCCTTTTGAAGAAATTTGCGGATCTAGTTCTAGATGAGCTGCCTACAGAGCTACCTCCATTACGTGATATCCAACATGCCATTGACTTTGTACCGGGAGCTTCATTACCAAATTTGCCTGCATACCGGATGAGTCCCATGGAGCATACAAAAATAAGAAGGCAAGTTGATGATCTTTTACAACGGGGATATATTAGGGAAAGCCTCAATCCTTGTGGAGTACCTGCACTCCTCACTCCAAAGAAAGATGGAAGCTGGCGCATGTGCATCGACAGTCGTGCAATCAATAAAATCACGGAAAAGTATCGCTTCCCAATCCCCAGATTAGATGACATGCTGGATTTGATGACTGGTGCCTGTATTTTTTCTAAACTTGATCTGCGAAGTGGTTATCATCAAATTCGTGTAAGGCCAAGTGATGAATGGAAGACTGCATTTAAAATCAAAGATGGCCTTTACGAATGGTTGCTTATGCCCTTCAGATTAACCAATGCACCTAGTACTTTCATGCGGGTCATGACACAGTTGTTACAGCCTTATATTGGGAAGTTTGTTGTCGTTTACTTCAGCGATATCTTAATCTACAGCAGAAACAAAACAGAGCATCTTCAGCATCTGGATGCAATCTGCCAACTCCTTCGCCGAGAACGTTTCTATATTAATCTCAAGAAGTGCAAATTTCTGAGTGATTCTGTTATTTTCTTGGGATATGTTGTGTTGGCACAAGGAATTAAGATGGACCCTGACAAGGTCAAAGCAATTCTTAATTGGCCTATTCCACTACACTCACTGAAGTACGAAGTTTTCATGGTCTTGCAAACTTTTACAAGAGATTTATTTGAAACTTCAGTAGTATCATGGC